>OMKZ01026298.1:26256-51832 GCA_900302535.1 Neoniphon sammara
TTGAGAAGTACTTGTTGAGGATTTTTTTTTTTTTTGCATTTTCAGTAGCTTCTAGCTTCAGGGTTTTTATTCAACCAAAAAAAGCAATCATACACAGTTTTGCAGTCATGAGATTACTGCAGATGGTAATCTTACACTAACGCAGAACATATTAGTTGGCAGACACTTATTCATAGCACCTTAGAGCAACACAGGTACAGCTATTTTTAAACATGTGTGGCCCAGAAGGAACCCACCCAATAAGCGATATGTGACCTTAATTCACCAACAATTTCGGATTTTTACAGCTAGGGTTTTCATTTGGGGGCCACTGGTTCTGATCACAAGGTTAGGTCAGGTAGAAAATGGAGCCCACAAAAACCCCATACATTCTATTGGATTTCCACTAGGAGGTTGGTATTAACATTTTTTCACCATTAGCAGTTCGTATTTTCAAAACAGCAAATAGGAATCCTAAATCAGATACAGGTAAATCCAATTGCAGTGTGAATGTTACTATGTTCAAGTGTTTTAATTTCTTCTTGCACTCAGACATTTGGCGTTGTACAGTATGTGTGTACTGCATCAGTACTGTCTAATACACACATGCAAATTGAAGCTATGTCAAACTGTACAGTGAAGTTAGTGTTGAAATTATGAATACAATCAAATGTCATGATAGCAAAAGCTAGGAAAATAAGGTTCAGAACAGGTTTATTATTACTGGATTTATCTTTTAAACAGAAACACTGGGTAAGTTGTTTAAATGTAGTTTAATGATGCCAGTCTAGTTTAAGACATTGCACATGAATACAAACCAGTCCATATAACTCTCTCCTGGATATCAACCATTCTAGTGAACACAAATATTTTGACAAAGTTAATATGGCAGAACCAAGTCCTCAAGTACTGCAACTAACTTGTGCATTAACATTCAGGTTTCATTAGTAGCCGTTGTGTAAGCTCAACAATCCGACTCTGTGGTTATTCTTTCTCTAAATTAGCTGGTACTAGACAGTTAACTGTGGGTTACTATTAAATATTCACTTTTCAGTTGTAAAGAGGAGAGGCAAATATAAGGGATAAATAGTATAACGTGGTCAAACTCTCAAAACTGTGACACTGACTCTGGAGAGACTTTAGTGTAGAAATAATTTGGTGAAACAAGGGTCATAACTGAACTAGGCGTAATGCAAGAGTAATGACTTTCACTCAGGAAATGACTTGGCAAACAGAAGGCCACTCCTGTCTTTTATATAGAGTAAACGTCCTCTTCACAGCTAGAAAGCAAACCTGAATCACACACACACACACACACACACACACACACACACACACACACATTTCTCTGTGTGACACTATGGCAGTTTACAGCTGAATTTTACAGGGATCAGAATACACTCATATAAAGAGGTACAGGTCTAAGCAGTTTAGACAGTAATTTTACACGTTATTAAGATATGGTTGTTCTATCGTATTACTGACAAACAGGAATGGCTCATTGATAGGTGAGGCAGTTGTAGATTTAGTGTTAATATTCTGTCTCTCTCTCTTACACACACACAAACACGGGCGCACAAATACCGTCTTGCCCTTCATCTGAATGTAACAAAATACCCATAGCAGCGTCCCACCTTTGAAAGCCTAACTGTACCTTGCACATACTTCAATCACCTGACCTTAATGCAACAGTTGACCTTTAGTGGCATTTGAACTGGTTATTTTAGAAGTGGTGGAGACTGATCCAGCACTGAGGGTCCTCAATTCTTCATTTCATTCAGAATCCCCAGACATATATACATTGGACCATGGCACCTTATTTGATGAGATTTTATCGCACTTGAGAGGATTTTTTGTTGTAGTTAGTTAGGATTTAGTATTGTGTTTACCATGGATGGGGCATCAACTTGGTGGGGAGAGATGAAAATGATCAAAATAGTGATCAATATGTGTTTTCTCATTATGCTCAAAGTCTAGAGAATACAAACTATTCCTTATTTTGCAGGAGACACCCTCAAAGGCCCATGAAGGTCTTTTGACCTCACTTTGAGAGCCACTTGCCTAGGCTGTTGTGTAGTTCATACAGTATGCTGTAGTAAACACTGGTTTTAAGTCTACATGAAGCTGATCAAGCAAGACAGAATATATCTCTAAGCGGCATACAACATGTGTTAGCACAGCCCCTCTTTTGGAAATTATCCAGACAGACTGCACATGGTGTCAAGAAACGGAAACTGCAGCCACATATAACGACTAGCCAATTAGCAAGCGTAGCAGTCCCACAGACTGTCAAACACAGCCGACAAGTGCCAGCTAACGGTTAGCTAAAAAATAACAGCACAGGCAATGTGGTGTTCGAGCTCCAGAGAGCCCACAAATGAACTGTCAAAGGCATAAAACCCCACAGGCCTGATATTCATAACGGTTTGTTGAGCTGACACGAAAACGGAATATTTGTTGGAGGTTTCCAACGTAGCTAGACTGGCGTGCTGCCATTCATTAAGAGCCCCCTGCGTGCTAACGTTTAGCCACGAGTGAGACAATTTCTTGAAACGGAAAGTTCTCACGTCACAGATTACACACTTGTCATTGCTTGGTGAATATAGAGTTATCTTACCTCGGCTTGAATAAGATTTTAGCAGTACTTTTTCCTGGACGGTTACAGTTTATAGAGCATATTTCTCCAGGATTTCATGGGGTGATTCTTGTCTGACCGCTTCGTCGTTAGTCCCTCAACAATTGCGGCAGCTGCGGACAGACCCAGAGAGCACTGTAAATGACCGTGCCGCTCAGCCAATCACACACAAGGATTTCCCTCTCGGCTACCGTAAAGTTGTGCGCAAGACATTTTTGAAAGGCCATTCACAGTCATTCATAGTTACGGTAAATTCCGTAAGTGTAGTAAATATAGGCTTATCGATTTTTGTGTGCGCTATACTAAACTAATGTAAAAATTAAATTGAATTAAACACATACGTGAAATTCCTGGTGATAGCCATATCTAAGTAGTGTATAACTGATCTCTGTTTTGTAGCATGCGTGAGCCCAAAAGTATCATAAAAGACATCAAATGCATGTTATGGAAAGGTAACACTGAAGTTTTAGAAACTATCCACGTCACCTACAAAGGCGCCAGAATCCCCCTTGTCAGACATCCTATCAGCTTAAAAAGCATCCAGAGACATTATTTACACATTTATTCTGCAACACTGCACTCTTTGCAGTGGCAGCCACTCTAAGGTCCTTGGAGATATTACTGCAGGATTTTTCTAGCAGGTCCTTGTAGGGACAGAACAACAGTGCAGCAAAAATCTGCAATAGCTGCCATGCACTATGTAACAATAAACACTAGAGGACAGCAGAGGTCTGGTTGCACTTGTTTGAAATGAAATGTAATTTCAAAGTGACAGTTACCCCTTAGTTTAATCTGCAACCTAAAGAGAGCCTGCATGGCCAAGTATACCCACTGACTGCTGAAACAGATTGAGCCATTCATCCTTGCCAGTTTATCACGCTTTCACCCACACATGAACCTGTACGTGTGCCCAACTTCATGCTGAGGGTCAAGTGTGCCCAAGGTTTGCCAAATTACATTTAAAAGATCTACTCCATTTATGGCTGAAGCCTTGGCATGAGCAACCAAACTGTCGAATATGAAACATATTTGTGTAAGTTTGAGCAGTATTTTAATATTTATCTGACATTAGCAAACAAACCAGGACAAAAATATAAAAGGTTAGTTTTAGTGGTGTTTTATTACATATTTTTCAGCAAAAACAAAAACTGCAAAAGGAGATACTGTCAATCATTATTGAGCATTAAAAACCTCACAGTTCTTCTCCAGTGAAAAGCCAAAGCTTCCTTAAAGCGTGTGAGTACAAAAGAAAGAAAAACCCACTAAATTTAACTGGTTCACAAAGTGACACATAATAAAAACAACAAAGTTTAAGCTATTTTGACAGTTCAAAAAGCCATGCAGGAAGGAGAGAGTATCTTACATTCAGCAAGCTGGAAGCATCAAGGTGTACTGAGGCACATTTTCTACATTGCTTCACACACTTAAAAGAAAGTACTTGGGCTCAGCAACCATGTTATTTTTGTGTTATATGTCACTGATATTATTGCTGGCTATTATGTTACCTGCAGAGAAAAGTGTCTGATGCAAAATGGACCAAACCTGTATCAATTATTAACTAAATTCCTATCAATTATTAACTAAATTCCTTTCAATTAATTTGTCTGGAGTACATATAAATAGATAAATTACTCGAGAGCAGAGGATGGAGAGAATTTGCACTTTTTGTTTGATCAAACAATAAATGCCTTTGTTCTCCTTATGGTCAGTTAATCCAGCAAACCAGTCCAGGTGTGGTTGTGACCATAAATATACATCGTGTGAGACTGAGGAAAACAGGCCTGCTTTCCTTACTGTGCTAGTGAGTCTAAAATTGTATGTGCTTTATGTCTGTTGTGAATACATAAGAAAATACCTTGTTTTGATCACAATAGTTTGCACTGCTAGCATGTCTCACATTGAGTTTACAGTATGTATGGCTCAGTCCTTTAGGAAAGTCATACTATGTTGTGCAAGTGATGATCTGCTATAACCTGTCTATAATAACTGGCTACAGTGTGTATAATAACATAATTTCAGAATAACTTTATGTGTAAATTCACAGACAGCTGCAAAAGCATTCAACAAGAAAGAAAACAAGAAAGAAAGAAAGAAAGAAAGAAAAAAAACTTCAATTTTTTCCCATTTGACCTTTTCAGCAGGGATGCTGTAGAGAGGTGGAAGAAGCTGCTGTCTTGTAGAGAGATGGATAAAGTCCTGAGGCTGTCTGTTATCAGTTATGGTAGTAAATAATCTACAAGGATTGGTACTGTTATAAGGCTACTGCCATCCAAATGTCCTGCATGTAGCTTGTATAGTTTGTGGATACAAATGGATAGGTACAGAAGAGTTGGTGCAAACTAATTGGAAGATTGTAAGTCATAATGAGTGTGAGATACTGCACTGAAAGACAACTGGCCCATTGTATAAATGACATGACTCGAGGTGTTGTAGCTGTGTTGGCAGTGTTTACTCTATGTCTCTGTTTTGTGGCTTTGCCCCTCCCCTGCTCCAGATTATGGGGCTTCAGTTAATTTTGTGTGTGGAGCCACAGTGAAGCTGCACAAGTTAAACAGTGAGGCTTGGGATGATGTGAGCCTATGTGACTGAGTACAAAGTTCATGTTAGGGAATATTGGGCCTGGGGGATGGAGATTGTGTATTTCTGGCACTAGCCCTGCATGAGTATTTTGCTGCCATCTCTATATAACCACTGTCAGCTTTTATTAACATTTGGATGAGTGTGGTGATTTCTACATGGGCTTGATCGAGAATGTACTAGGCACAGGCCAGCAAGCATGTAAAACCTTTATGCAGTAATACATTACATCTGTTGTTAATATTGATATGATAACCTTGGCGAGGAGACATTACATGTAAGAATTAGGGACATTCTGAAGGTCTACTGTCTAACAGTCTGGATAGAAAAGTATCTCAAAAATATATGCTTTTTGTTTTCCATCCCATATATGTATATGGTTAATACTTAGAAGCATTGGGTATGCAGCATGTCAATTATTTTCTATAAAAGTTTGCAAAGGAACTACATTCTCCAAAGGGTGTAATAGTACTTTAAAATATACTGTATGTCCCATTGTTTTGCACTTAGTCTATACCTTTCTGTGGCTAACATATAATTGAGCAAAATGGAGACAGATAGTTAGCTGACTAGTACAGAGGCGAATAGCATCTTTTCAGACACACAATAAGAATACAGCAGATGACGACCTTGTTTGGTGCATCAGGCAGACAGGATTTGCACTTACGTGATAGTTCAATCAGCTCACCATCAAACTAAAGCAAAGTTAGCTGAATAACTATAAATAATAATTACCACATACCACTCTACATTTAAACATAGTCGAACTCACTCAACATTAACTTTAAATTGTGTTCCAGCAGTCAACAAAGAATATTAGCGACAATAGTCTTCAGAAATAATACTATAGCATTAAATATGACAACAAAGTATTGGATTTTGTACAAGTTTACAAGGCATATTGCAGTGACAAAGCTCAGTAAGTCACTGAGGGAGCATTAAAACAGTGATTAGTATAACTTCAGTATTCTTACAGTTTACCCAGTGGCAGTTTTTGACCAAGTGTTTATCAGTAAATACATTCAGACTCCATGTTGTCTCCAGAATAAGAAAAAAAGTCCAACTGAAAAACAAAAGAAAATGTCCCTTGTCACTCTCATTATTTGGTGAATTTCAGTGGCGGAAGACTGTTTGACATTTGGAAAAAAAAAAAAAAAAAATGACTGACTGAGCCACAGGAGGGCATCATGTTTAGAAAAAACACATCTTATGAAAACTGAAACCAGACAGAGAGGCAGTGAACCCTCTCCGGCAAGTTATTGTTATGCAGTACACAGTAGCCCGACTTATCAAACTGACTGCTCACTGTCAGTCGCAGAAGTTTTTGTGACAGTATAAATCGCTATCAGTCAAGTCAAGCATGTCACTCACTTGACTTGTGATAGCACGGCATAAATATCACAAGGTAATAGAATTTCTCTTTTATATGCTGCAAATTTAAGCATGGATCATTACTTTGAACTCCAATGCTTTTCTCACCTCTCACATTTATTGCCTCAAAGCACCTCTAGGCAAAGCAGCAGAATTTCACGTTCAAGTGAGGGCTTTAGCAACAGACCCTGTACCAAGACTGAGACTCAGGTCTAATCTATGAACAGCATATTTAACAAATGATACCTGTGGTGGCCTTGGAATTGAACTTCAGCATCACGAGTTGGGAGTCTGTGGCGGTGGAGGCCTGTGCTCTGGAAGCCTGGGCACCCTTCGATTAATGTTTGCCTGTTTGCTTTCTTCCTTCCTCCCTCCCTGTCTCCCTTTTTTTCTGTCTACCTTCTCCTCGCTCTGCCTGCACAGTTTCAGCGCTCGAGAGATAAACACATCCAGATCAAACAGCTTCTGCTCTTCTTTGACAGGTAGCGGCTCCAAAGGCTCGTCAGTGACTGCTTGGAACTGGGAGGACGTGGAAGAAAGAGGTGGAGACTCCGGTGGGGGGGAAAGAGGCGAGGTGGGAGGAGAGGCTGACTGAGGTGACTGAGGACGAAGGGGAGAGGTGGGAGATGAGGGCAGAAGTAAAGGGAGAGAGTTAGAGGAAGAGGTGACAGGAGGAAGAGGGCTCAGCCTGTCTAGGTTGTAATCGGTCGATGGATGCCCGACGACTTCTGAGTATCGGTGGAAGACTGGAGCGGGGAGGTCGGTCGGGGAGAGAGGGAGAGGGGGAGAGGAGGTGTAGCAGGAGGGCGAGTGGGGCTCCAGCGGAGGGCTGGGGCTGTGCGAGTGGAGACGGGACTGGGTGCTCTCTACCCAGCGAGAAATCTCCTGGAATAAGTCCCCTGATTCCTCCTCTTCCTCCTTCTCTTCCTCCTCCTTCGTCTCACCCAGGTCCTCTATGCTGCCTCCTATAGGCCCGGCAGGGACAGGCAGGCTGTTACTGTTGCGCTTCCAGTGAGACAGATCCAGGATCAGCTTAGGCTCTGAGTAGTGCTGTGGCTTGCCCTCCCTCCAGGCGATCTTATCCAGGTACGAGGGGGAGCCCACTTTGTAGTCGCAGGAGCGGCCACAGTCTAGCTCGGCGAACCCCAAACCGCAGGCCCGGTCCAGAGATGAGTGAGAGTTTTCCAGGAAGCGTTCTGCGGAGCTGCTGTGGGAGTATTTGCGTGGGTCGACCTGTCCAAAGGGGGGAGATGGGAGGGAAAGAGAGGGTAATAAAGGGGGAAGGTGATAATGAAGATTTATCTATTTAACTGAATTGGATGTTTCATAGCGATTCAGATTGTTGCTAAAGCTGCTACTTGTAGAATTTTAACATCAATAAATCATTTCAACTTCAATTTTGAGACAATACTATAATTATCTTAAACAAAACCATCACTGTATTGCATTTTGGATAAAAAATCTGCAGGATTATTTTCTAGCACAAAACAGGAAGGAAGCAAGTTCTTCCAGCATAAATAGAGCTGAACCTTTCTCACAATGGAGGAGGGTGGGAGGACTGAAAAGCCTCATTTTTATCCTCTTATGTAAAAGGATTGCAAACAAATGCACACAGAGTGATGCCAAAGAGGAGAGGGTGGACAGGTAGAAACAACTCCCTTGTGACAAGAAGAATCAGGGTTTATGGGAAATGTGGTCTTGATTGTAAGAAACAACACCGCTGGCATGAGATATGACCCTGGTCTTATTTGTTTATGTAGCATCTTTAATGGCACAAGCCCCATCAGCTAAAAGGCGATTTCTCATTCCACTGTGTTATGATAAGATAGTGATTGTAAAGGTATATCTGACCTGTGCCTCCTCTAATAGTGAGGTGGACGTGGCACGGGGGTCCCTCTGCACCTCCTCATCCTCTGTGGTGTCTCCCAGATCAGAGGCGATGCAGCTGGGGGGCATACAGCGACACCGCCCCCCCGACTGACGCCAACACACATCTGTTGACAGACTGTTCTCATACCTGGAGAAAAGATATTAAGTATTTATTGTAAGTCTTAAATAAAGAATTATAATTCAGTTTGCTTTGTTACTTGATGCTTAGCTTCTAAGCTCCTCTGAAATAAAAATAAAAATTCCTGAAATGTAGATCTTGAGTAACAAAACTTTGATATGTATTCAAACTAGAAAGGAGAAAAGGAAGTGTTGATATGAACAAAGAATAGTTGTAGTTTCTTGTATCCAGTCTCAAATGCTCTGCCAGACCACCAGCGATAATAAGTATTTCTGCTTAAAGCGATATTTCACCTTCCATGAAACAGACCAGGTGAATCCAGGAAAGCTGTGATCCTTAAATGATTTTATCTAAATCCACTTCAGACTTGTAGTTGAACAACCTTCTAAGGTTTAAGATGACTGTTGGAGATAGGGATTGTGCCAAAGGGGAACAGCTCAGTAAGGTGGTCCTAATACTTTGTGCACTCAGTGTATGTCCTCATCCAAGTTTAGTCAACTTCCAATGTTAAGACAGGAGGTTGAATGAATGTTAGAGCATTAGAATTGTTTTATTACAAGCTAAAATTAACTATTGTCTCTGACAAAAATAGTTCAGCAGGACTGCAACCACAGAAACGCCTGTAGCTATAGCATCCATGCTTCACTGTAGCAGAACTACAGCTACAGTATAGTGATGTAAGTAAATCTGGTGAGATTAATGTTGAGCCTCTAACCAGCAGTTAAGGCTTTTGTGCTCTCCAACTAAATCAGATATGACACTGCACAACAATTCCACTGGTGCATGTTTCTAACCTACAGCAGGTGAGCCAAGCGTTTGTCTTCAGTAACCAAGTAGTAACATCTTTTAAACACAGGGTGACACTGTTAATTTGACTAGAAATCAACACTAGTTAATTGGACCGGACTTCTTGGTTGCTGACTAGATGTGAAACAGCAGTCTGTTATGCACACAGAAACACTTTAGTCAGAAATAATACACACAAGAATGCATTCAATGGCCAAGCAGAACTTAGTATTCAACAAAGCTATGTAATACAAATTTTTAAAAAAAAGGTGAACATGATGCAAAATTACAGCAAACATGTTTGTAATGTATAACGTGCATCACTGCTTTTGATTAATAATAACATTAAGCCTAATATATAACTTTGCCACAAGCTACATACAAAAGCTTTCTCTTGCTATATTGCACAGTCTTAGAGAACTCTGGAAAAAGCCCTATTGAAACTTTTGGTGTTGAAATGTTTGCATATGTTTAATTTTTCAGGCCACACCGTGATATAAACCAAACCACGGATATATCAATGAGAAAGGTGAACCATTACAATCCTACAATTTTTTGATGTTCAGGACATTATTTACTTGCAAGAACTGTGGTGGGGAAAAAAATCACAGTTGCATGTATATTTCAGTGAATCGAGGACTACAGAATCACGGTTTTCAATGTCAGTACAAAACTGTTACACCTCTAGGAACTGATGCCTTGGATGTTGCACTCTGTCACAGATGTGGCAGTGCGAATTGAAATAAATCCGAATAAAGCAAATTAAAGAATGAATGAATGAACCACACAGGTAACCAACCACTGAATAAACAATTTCAATCTACCCACCTGTCCCAGTGGATGCTAGAAGCCTGGCTGTTGCTGTTGCTGTGGCTCTGCTCAGTGATGAGACTGTCCTCCAGTTCGTCCTCGATGCGGAAGGGATGCGACGAAACGGGCTCGTCCTGTGGACAGGAGTACTGCTTGAAGAAGGGGTGGGACAGCGCCTCTTCAGCCGTCAGACGATCCACAGGGTTAAAGGTCAAGATACGCTCAAGGAAGTCCACAGCTGAGAGGAGAGGAAGGAGCACTGTCAAATGTAGCGTTTCTATCAGTCCTCCCTTCATTTTCTCTTAATTTCCTTTAACTCTTATGTCAGATTAAACAGCAGCGACTAACCTCCACAGCCCCAATTCTCTTTTCTGTCATCCCTTCATTCCTTTAATTCACTTGCATTTTCATCCTGTCGCAGGTCAAAGACGGTCATTCTCTTCTTTTTCCCTCTTCATCTCCTCATTTTCTCTAACCCCATCCTATCCTCTTCCTCACTACCTGACCTTCCTCCTTGCATCACTCTGTCTCTCCCCTCCACTTACCCTGAGCATCCACTTCAGGAAGCAATTCAGAAAATGTTTTCCTGACTCTCCACCCGTGATTGACATATGAAGGCATAACCTGGAGAAGGATGAGACAGGTAAAAATGTGACATATCGTTCTAAAGGTGCATGTATTTTTAGCATTATTTGTCTTAGAAAAATAAGCTCCTAACATGAAGCAAATGCTGGATAGAAAGAAACACACTGAGGCATCCAATGAGTGTAACTGTGCAGCAAACATGACTTAAACTGTGATATGAACACTTTTCGGCACTGGACAGAGGAATGAGGTATCACCTGCAGCAGATCCTGCCTGTCCTCCTCTCTTAGCACAGGCACTGTGTCAAGAATCAGCTGCATCTGCTCCAACTCATGAACACCTGCGGAAGGAAACAAACCAATCAGAGACAAGCAGGAAGAAACAGGGGACCAATTATAGATATGGAGACAAACATGACCAATTAGGGTCAATCAGGAATACCTATGAGTTGTCCAATGGGAGAAATGGTAAAAGTACAGTGTATAAGTACAGATGAGACAAAATACAAGTCTACAGTAAAATTGTTTTCAAGTAAATAATAAGTCTACAAATTCCCACCCTAACACTGAAAAATCACTTTTGCCCTCTCATCCCTTTTCTCATTCTGATCACTAGTTTAAATTCTGCTTAGTTCTGTCATCGAGTTCATTCACCCCAGCAGGGGGTGCTAAAGCAACACATTAACCTCTGGGAAGGAGGGACACAATGTTATTTCAGACAAGATGAAAATGTATGATATCCCCTCTGGTGAAGAAAAGTATTATAGAAAATCCACTTTGTAAACTCTAGAAGTCAAGTGAAAAGCAATGGTACGATCTCCAACATCCAATCTGTTTGAAATTTTAACAAAATGTTCCAGTGGGAACACCAAAGAACTGATGGCACCATGTCTCCTGGTGGAGAAGGGCTGGTGGAGGTCAGTCTACGCTGTCAGGAGGAACTACATGTGCTTGAGACAGCAAGCATTTCTCTGTCGTCATTGTTATTCTGGTCAGGCAAAGAAATAGCCTGCAGTGAGAGAATAAAGTGTCTTTGGTGGAGGACACTCTAGAAACAGAAACTCTCCTTAGCTCAAAGTTGACGTCATCCTTCCCAAGTGAAGCTGTTTTGTGGTGCCTGTTTTGCATCTCTACTAGTTTGCTTAAAGATCTGGTGCATTGAGTTTCATCATGTTTTCTCACACAAGGAGCATCTTTTTTTCAGGTTTTGATGTGTAAATGGTATAAAGCTTGTAGGAGTGAGACTCTAACTTTTCATATACTTGTGCCACCAAATGCAAACCAATATTTCTATCTTTGGGGAACAAATTATTCAGTGTTGGGACTTTGGCATCCAGCAACAATGAAGGCACAGAGATTTTGGCTAGTTCGGCAAGCAGTTAGCTGGCTACTGTCTGGCAGGCTGTGGGGCACCTCATTAACTGTGCATAATGAGAATTCATTAAAACCTCATTGTATGGGCATCATTTACACCAGGGTGTGTATGGGAATATAAATCAGTTTGAGTCTGCTGACAACCAGAAGGAGAGTTTTTCAAAGGGCATCAGTTAAATTATCACAATGTTAGTGATCGTTATAATAATTTAGGTTTCTTTACATTAACAGGTCTTTTGTTAAATTATACCATGAAACTGAGAAATTAAATTCTGCAATGGAAATTTATTTACTTTTAAATAATTTTAATTGATTGATTGATTGATTTAATTGATTACAGTTGATTAAGATATATACCGCCGTATCCATTTAACCACTCAGTGAAACCTGATACCGCTCTCCAAAGGTAAATAGCAGTAACTGTTTTTGTGTTTTTCAAAGGCCAAATGTCATGACTCAAGTTTAGATTTAATTTTAACAAATATCAGACCCATAGAGATTACTAAGCAGTATACATCATCCACTTCTGGACCAAGAATAGTTCTGTCAGGACAGAAGATAATTAAAATGAAGATAATTAAGTATTTTTTCTCAGTTTTACTCTGTCTTGGTCTTGGTCTCAATTTATTATTAATATTACCATAAATTAAAACTTCCTAAGGTTTGAAAATTATTGTATTCCTATTGTTACTTTTCTGTCTCATTTCACACACCTTTTTTTCCAGCATGAGTTACCACAGAGGTATTGAACCATTCTTCCCAGCGGTGCCATCCTTCACCCCTCTACCCACACAGGACAGCTGAGGTGAAATGAGCCAGGCAGATAGTAGGACATCACTACATCATCATATCGTTAGTGTCCTCTAGAGACTGTGCATATCACATTTTGCTTTTCATTCGTCTCTTATCTTTAATTACTTCAGCTGACAGATGTCACTGTCTCCCATGGGTGGGTAATATTTCCTCATGACCCTGGAATCAAGCGCCATCAGGCACCATACGCATCTAAAACGTCATAAACACCGGGATGTGAGCTAGAAAAATCAACCAGTTTTTCTGAATTTTTTTCAGTTCCTGAAAGGAGACATTTTAGGAGATAAAAAGAGATCTTTTTGGAGATATAAAAAGGTTTCTGCAGGATTATTACTGATGCAATGACATATCATTAGGCTAAAACATCTGTGATCAATGACGTCATGCAGTGTATTTCTGGAGGACATCAAGGACATTACAGGGTTACGTAAAATCTTAAAAATAATCCTATACAATTGAATTTCAGTGCATTTACAGATGGGTACCTGCAAAGAGCATGCGTCCAGTGAGCATCTCGGCCAGTATGCAGCCAGCGGCCCACATGTCGATGGCCTTGGTGTAGTTGTTGGGGGACAGGAGGAGACGTGGAGAACGATACCACTTAGTCACCAAACCCTCGGACAGGTAGCCCTAGAGAGGCAGACAGGGTGAGAGACAGGCGAAGAGAGGAGAAAGAGAAAGAAACCAGTGGGGAGATATTCTGTAGTTATTATTATTAGTCATAAGCGTGCAACAGAATGAGTAAAATGATACTACTTAGGTGCTCACTCGTACACACACCCACATACGTATGTATGTGCAGTGATCATACTGTCAATATTACAATTCATCAGGCATTTTGGTTGCATTTACTTTTGATGGAAAGCAAGCATACCGGTATGTAATTGGTAATATCAGCTACAAAAAGTAAAACTAAGCTCGAAAAGGCATATTTTGATACCTGCACAGAGTTCATCATTTGCAGTGTCAGCTACATCAAGATTAACACTAGCCTCTAGATATACACTACACCACAGATATCTTGATATACAAGTAGAAAACCTTCCCCTTTTCCTCTACCTCCAATTACTGAGCTTCACCGGGGCTTTGATGCTCTGTTCTGCTCTGCTGTTTAGCAGCATACTGCCTCTCATTACTGCTGCTCTGACAAGACTCATTTCTGCCTTTCTTTTAAAGGTTCAACAACAAATACAATATATATTTCTCTGCATGGACATGAGCCACAGTCAGAGGAATACGCACACATGTACAAAGAAGATATGTTTTTTTTTTCCCTGTTGCTATTGTTAGCACCTTCTTTACCTTTTATCCACTTCTGCTCTACTCTATTCATCTTTCCACCTCCATTCCCTCTCCATTCTTCCCCTGTAACCTTCCCACCTCAATCTCTCAATCCCTGAGCCTGCTTTATTCCATTTCCACCCTTTCCCTAGCCTCTTAACCTCTCCTCCGCCATCTTTAACTCCTCCACACTCCCTTCTCCTGCCCTTTTTTGATCACTCTCCCCCTCCCTCCTCTGCTCTCCCTCCTAATGTCTCCCATTTCCACATCTCTTCTCTCGCCGGCCACTTATCCCTTGCTGTCTCTCATCCTCTGCCCCTTCCATCTTCTCCTTTCCCCTGATTCCACCTCTCCCCTACACCTCTACCATCTCATGTGGCCCTTTCCAACCCTCTTTACTCATTTTCTGCCCTCCTCTTCTCTCCATCCCCCCTTTCCATCTCCAATTTTCTTTCTTTCTCCATGCCTCCTCTGCCCTTTATCCACCTTGCTCTCTGTCCTCTCTCTCCCTCATCACTCTCTTTCCACCCTCCGTGTCTGTCCTCTCTCCTTGTTCCCTGTCCTCCGCTGCGAGCCAATAGATGACGGAGCAGAAACTGCTGCTCGGTGTGTAATGATGGTCGGACAAACATCCACACCCAACTCCTCCTCTTTCTCTCTTTCCCTCCCCCCTTCCTCCTTACTCATCACTCTCCTTCACCCTTCTCCCTCTAAATCTTCCTTCCAGCTTGTCAGCAAACATTTGATTTGAAGCTCCACAAACATCAAATGTACATAAAGTTTTCACAATGTAATAAACTTAAAAGAGCATTGGACACCGTTTTGAACTAAGAGAGAGAGGTATTTAATAAGAGGTGTAGTGATTCATTCACTGCATTGATGCATCATTTATAAATTCTGCCAATTAAACTGAATTGGCTCTGCTTACAGAAATAAACAGCATGAATCAGTCTTTCTTTGGCCTGAATCGCTATGAAATGCTTTGAATTAATTCATTGAAAATTCTTAAATGAAAGACCTAACGTTGTGGTAATCTAACAAACTATAATGAATTGCATCTCTTTTCTCAATATTTTTTTATATAGAATAAATGTTTAAGTATTTTTGTTGCCTGATTTTTATCACATTATAAAAGAAAAAAGGATAGTCTTACATTATTGCACATTTATTAATAAATCTAAAATTTTGGCCTTAAGTACTGAATCAAATCAAATTGAATTGTTCCAAAAACGAAAAAAAATCATTCTTAAATTGAATCGCCAACTGGTGAATCAGGAATGAGATGTTGTTAAGCCAAAGATTCACATGCCTTGTATTTAGGCCACAGTTTTACAAAATGATGTAGGTAAAAGCAATGGACGACGCAGGACATGACCTCTATTTTTATTATGGTGCAGTATTTACACAGGTTTTCAACACTGGTGCAGGACATCATATCCTATTTGATGGTGAAATGTTTGCTGACTTTCTCCTCTCCTTCCCTTCCTCCCTCTCTCTCTCTCTCATTTCTTCTCTCCTACCTGCTCCTCCAGCCATCACCTCCCTCTCTCCATCCCTCTCCTTTCATTCTCACCTCTCCATCGCCATGATCATCTCTCTTCTCTCTGTCGTCGTTATCAGCCACGTCTGTTTCCCTCCCTTCCTCTTCTCTTCACGCTTCAGCCCTGATCTCTCTTTTCGCCACCCTGCTTGCTTCACCTCCTTTCTCACCTCTATCTCAGCCTCATCCTTCCTTTGTCGCCAGTTACAGTTCTCCTTCTGTTCATTTTCACTTTTCTACTCCTCCATCTCTCTCCCTCCCTTCCTCCTTTCATCCCACCTTTTTTTCTTGCTTATTCCTCCCTCTTTCCACCTCCTCTTTCTTTTTGTCCTTCATTCAGGTCATGAATAATTTCCAGGCAGGTCCAGGGCTGTCTCAGTGGGTGATGAGGTAGATTCAGACGCACACACACACACACACACACACAGAAGCAAACACTAAGTTCCGGCCTGTATCGACTGTAAATAACCTCAACTCACATCACAAATAATGTTTTCCCTCCCTCTCTGTTTTTCCTCTCTCTCTCTCGCCTCTCAACCCCTCTGTCATCTCTGTTTGCCTCGGTAAATGTTTGTCTTTGTAGTGAGAGAAGTGCACTTCCAGACAGCTCGTCAAACAGCCTCATTTCAGGGCTCTGCAAAGTCGCAGCGCCCTGACAGCATTCCTGTGACCATAGACGGATCGTGCGCGATAGAGGAGGTAGGAAGAGAGAGACAATAAGACCTCAGGAGAGAAGGAGAGGGCGTTTTGAAAGCAGTTAGAGTGACTTGATGTGATTCGGTGAGGAGAGCGTGGCGTGAGACCAGGGTTCATGTTTCTTGCCTCTTGCTTCAGAGCAGAAGACGTGTTTGTGTGCAGAAATCCAGACTAGTCTGTGTAACTGTCCAACACGGCTTTATGCAAATTCTGATTTACATAACGATGAGAGGTGGTGCTTGCACATGCAACCCAGTCATCTGCTTTGGTGTCAACACTACATCGCAAATAGCACAGCACCATCTCACACTTATCATCAAACATACACACACATAACTAGTGATACGATATTATGCTAATGAACAGTGACAACCTGATGTACTGCTGACTGACTGAAGCATTAAGTTAGACACACTCTGAACTAACAAACTCCCAGTTTTTAACTCAACATAATTCAGCTCATACTAACATTGTTGTCACACCAGTGAAGTCCTTTTAAATTAGGAAAAACTGGAGTGCAATATGCACATGGGCCTCTTGTTTGCCAATTAATACCACATGAAGGTAAAATGCACTCTGAGTGGCCTTTAAATACATATTGCTATAATAAAGCCCCAATTAATTATGTGTATATAAGTCTATGTACACAGTATATGCATAAAATATATGCGTGCACATAAATTTAGTTAAACAGGTGGGATTTGCTGACTTGTTGAAAACATTCGCTTCAAAACAACATAATGAAAGCATTTACAGTCTCAAAGTGCTTTTAATGCTCGTTTACAGCTGACACCCACTAAATTGTCATCTATCTATCTATCTATCTATCTATCTATCTATCTATCTGTCTATCTATAACTCTTGTCTGTCTTTGTACAGTCCAGCCCTGAACATTCTGTTCTCACACACCCAGAGCACAGTAGATATAGGTACACATTGTAACAGTGTGGACAGACACACACACACACACACACACACACACACACACACACATATGCGCAAACACATTTGGTCGGTCTGTCTTGCTCTCTGTCTTTCTTTGAGGAACAGAGAGAGAACATAAGAGGAGAATCAGATACAGATAAAGAAAACAGTAATGTAGCTGTTTTAGAAATCTGCCCTATTCTGGTCTGGGACACCATGTCTCTGCTGTCCTGCACAACACAAACTACCATCATCTCTCTCTCTCTCTCTCTCTCTCCGTTTCCACTTTTCACCTCTCTGTTTTCTCCTGTCTCACTTCCTCTTGCCCTTCCATGGCTCAATATTTCTCACCCTCATCCTCCACCCCCTGTGTCTGCACCCTGTTGATGCCTGGTCCCCTGCTCTCAGCTGACAATGATCGCCTTTCACAAGAGCTCCTCTCTCCACACACACACACACACACACACACACACACACATCTTGCCCTGCTAGTGTTACAGTATTACTCTGGGATGCTGGTCCACAATAAAGAAGCACAATGAAGCAGTAAATTGTCACATTAATCTCTCAAAGCTCCTCATCCACAGTAGACAGGTTAATCACAGGGTTTGATTAGTGTACAACTTGTTCCCAACTTGGGGAGAAAAAAGCAGGGTTTGAGCTGTAGAGGAGGCCTACTGTGGAAAAACACTGGTTGGCGGCATCAATCATGGGATGTGTAAAGGGATGAGCCACTGATGTCAAGTTGTGTTTCAGTGACAAAGTTGGTAAAAGCCACACTTTTCCAATCAGTGACCCTGGGGATGATAAGGGATTGTTTCCATGTATGCAAAGATTAAAGAGACAAAGAAGAAACAGGGGACAATAAACACACATGCGTGCAAACACATACAAAAGGAAACAAGGCAACTGTAAACATGTTGTTTAGCATGCATGATGCAGGCACTCCTCAAGCCAATCAATGCATTACCTCCTCAAAAAATCAAGTTTGCCCTGGAATTATAATGCCTGCACCAGACCAATCAGTGTAATTTTTAAATGTCACAAAGTAATGCCAAAATGCATCACATCTCTAAGTTTTGTAGAAATCAGACCACTGCAGTCTGGGATTTCACCTGTTTGACAGATAGATGGACAGACAAAGCTCAATCCACAGATGCTCAGTTTAATCACAGATTGTATGTAAACCTGTTGGCTTTCTATGGCAGGATTCTATCTAAGCAATATCCCCTCCATTGCTAGACAAGGGTTTTTGTACTGCTGTCTGATAACTACACAAGGCCACGGCCTGGGGAGCCACTCTTTCTACCCTGATGAAAGCTCTACCCCAGTGACAGGCTCACAGAGAGATAATGTTTAATATTATTATCTCTGCCAGGAGATTATGCGTTTGGTCGGGTGCATCTCTATGTGTGCCTGTCTGTGGCTAATCTCACAAACTACTGGGTCCATCAGCCTACAATTTTCTGTGCACAGTTATAATGAAGAACCTCTTGTGGTTGAAGTGATTCAAAAACTTTGAAAAACATTTGTTTTCGCTACTTCCGCTCCCTCACTCCATTCATTGTCTGGCTCATTTGACCGTTGTTGCCCTCCTCCTCCATCTCTGTTCACATACTACTGGGTCTATCAGCCTAATAGCCTTTTTTCTTTTTTTAATCCTACTGTGACTGTGTCGGCTCTGATCGCAGGTGAAAAAATCCAGGATGTGCATTGTGTTTTCTGGGCAAGTTTATAAGACACACTGCTGATGAGGAAAGTCAACAGAACACAGAGCAGACACACGGGAGAACAACACTGTAAAAAGTGTCAGAGGCTGATGGAATCTGTCAATAAACAGGGTTTAAAATAGGTTAAATAGCCTGATGCTTCGTCACTGTAAAAAATGAAGTTTAAACCGGCTGTCACTGTTTCATATGTAAGCACAGTGAACTAATTTGCCTAATCTTCTCCGGTCTTTGGATGAGGGACAAGATCAAAGCCATGATAGGAAACCCCTCTCACTCTCTCTCTACAACCAGTTGTGGCACAAAGCAATAAAACTATCTACTTCATATAGACATTTTGTCCCCACACATGCCTGGCGGAGATCTGCACTCTACTGAGTGCGCTCATCTAGTTCCCTCTATATTCAATTCGATCAGCAACAGCACCATTTTGTTGGCAAACTGCCCACACCACCTGAAAAATACAAAGAGGAAAACAAATCTTCACTGACTCACTGACTTCATCATCTTCACTGGCTCTGTTGTGTGAATATATCACTATTTATATTACTAGTTCACTATCCAAATATATCATTTTATAAAGACACAGGAATTGATACAGTAAAAGGAAATAGGTCTCACAGCAAAATTTACCTCCTTGCTTCATTGCAGCAAACAATACAGTCAATAGCAAAAGTATGTGAACAATGATCCAAACTCAGTCTTTTAATTAATTAATGTCAGATATAAATATGAACATGAGGCAAAAGAGTCTAACATAATGATCATAGATGTTTACTGGCCTACATTATTTGTCTTAGCTGTCTCAGTACTTAATATGGTTCTTGATCTCACTTGGAGGATCATGAAAGAGGCTGATGGAAGATGAAAACTTCTCTGTACAGTATGTGAGAGGTTTACAATATCTTTGTACAGATGTAGCACTCTGTTAGTATGTGTAAATTTGTGTGTAGGTTTGTACCCCGATATGTGCGGAGTGTTTCATTCTTACCTTATGAGAATAGTGAGGGTCGACTATCCTGGCGAGCCCAAAGTCTCCTATCTTGAGCAGCAGTTGGTCTGTGTTGATGAAGATGTTGGCAGGCTTCAGGTCTCGGTGCAGAACGTTAGCAGAGTGGATAAACTTCAGCCCCCTCAGCAGCTGGTAGAACAGCAACGTGGCGTGACCTGTCCGAGTGTGAAAGTGAGTAATTACATATTTATGTGTGTTTATTTTTTTATTGTAAATTCCTTTGAGATGTTTTGTGAAGTACTAGGCAAGTAAATGAACTTAAACCTGGACATTACATTGCATTTATTTAAAGGTCTAGCTGTAAGCTAGTACACTGCTGTTATTCTCACTATTTTTTATTATTCTCCCCAAAACCTTAGCCTCCTATCATGTCTTACATACTCTGAGCTACAGACTCTGTTCAGTATTCAGTAACATTAGTTTGCTCATTAGCACTGAATGTTTGCAACTGTAAGTGCAACTGTACCTCAAATTTATATGTTTAACTATTTACACCCAGGTGTTTTGATAGATTTGACATCTACAAATATTTAAGAATTAACTTTATTGTAATGTGATGGTAACATTAGAAGTAAAACTGTTGCCTGAGTTTCCTACTTGAAAGTAAGACTTTAACGGCCATTCTTTTTTTTTAATTTTGTCATTATCCTGATAAGTTCTTGAGATGTTTGATGTTCTTAAGTAGTCAGATCTCAATATAAAGGTCTGTTTCACTCTAGTACTTTCAAGCCTTCAAATACCTCAAAGCCCCTTTCAGAAACAGAAAAATACACATTGAAGTCACGTTAAACTCTCCCATCATTGTAAAAAAAGTCAGAAGCATTTGATTATAACATAAAAAACTGGCTCTCAATCCAATAGATCATGATGTAAACAAAACCAGCTGTGCAGCAACAGAAAAGACCAGCACAGTTTTAACAGGAGGAACCGTGTTGTCTGGGCCTTTAAAGGTACACCATGCAAAACTGCGGAGAATCAACTGAAGTGAGGACCTTTTAAACTCAACAAACAACAAACAAACAAATCATCAAATTATGCACTAATTCCACATTTTTGGTCAGTTGAGTCTGAACGGTTCTCCTTCAAGAATTTTGTATGGTGCACCTTTAACTGTCTGATGTCACACACATCAAAGTCATTTTTTTGGTTTGATTTGATTTGATTTGGGTAAAATTTCCATGCTATTCCATTTTATTTGCCATACCTGTGGGCAGCGGTCCTTGTTCCAGTAGCCGAGCCAGATCTGTTTCCATACACTCCTGGACGATGTAGATGGCGCTGAGCTGGGTCGGGTCTCGGGGCAGCGGCTGCCCATACGGCGCCAGAACCTCATGGACCCGCACCACATTCTCGTGGTGCAGCCTCCGGGTGATCTTGACCTCGCGCAGGGCGTGTTTCACAGAAATGGTGTCACGCATCACCAGCTTTTTAACTGCCACGCGCTGCCCGGTACGCTGGTCCACCGCTGACAGGACCAGGCCTGTGACTCCTGTGCCAAGAGGTCGAAGGTCAGTGAAGTGACCGCCGAGGTCAAAGCCATGGAGGAAGAGAGGGGTGTTTTGTCTGTCTTGTCTGGCCATGGTAGCTCAGACTAGAGGCGTGGTGGAGATGATTCAGGGTACCTTAAGCTAGATGTATCCCAAAAATGTCTGGATTAAAAGCACTTCCTTCTTGTCTTATGCACACAATGTCACATCTTGGTGGAGAGTCCAATACCCCAATCAGAGACCCAGTTTTTCTTTAGCTCACCAGTACATGAGGATGTCTACTTTCATGTAGACAATTTGTATTCAGTGTGTCAGCTAGAAAATAAATGACTACCTTCAGGCCTAAGAAGAAGTTTCTTCATGCATTCTCTCCACCTCCTCTTCTAGTCCTCATGTGGGCAGATTCCTGCTACATCGAGCTTTTAGTAGGCTGTCTGTTTTACCAGCCATTCAATTTTCATGTGGACTTCCAAGCCTGAGGACACAGTATGCTTCCTATATGAAATTACTGGTATGGTGCGTAGGGCATTGGGGACTCTGAATATCAAAGGGAGTCTCAGAAAGGATCGAAATAAATAAAACCAAGTGGGCAGAAATCAAACATTTGCTTTAGTCAGTAATTTTGTGGGTATGAGTTTTAACATGTGTAAGTAAATCATCTGCAGGTAAGAGGTCCTGTGTAGAAGTGACAGATTTTTCTTTCTCCCTCAGACATTTTCCTCTTGATGCTTGATGAGGACGTTGATGGTGTTAGTCTGTCCTGCACAGATGTTGTCAGACACTGCAGTCTGCAGCGATGCACTTCTAATCTCTCTGAGTATCTTCTTTAAACGCAGATAGCCGTGATAACAGTAATAGTCTTATTAATACTACCGAGGGCAGGGGTATCCATAGCAACAGGCCTCGGTGTGGCTGATCCTGCTGTTACATGGGTAGATGCATCATGGGACAGCAGGCGGACGGTCAACTCTCCTCTGCACTCCTCTCTCTTTTGATAGAGAAACAGAGGAAGGGAGGCGGGTTAGAGGAATTACATTTACAGAGTCTCTGAGTTTACTGTTGGCACTGTTGGCTCCTCCTCCTCTTCCATGGTCTCAGTCAGTCAGACAGACAGACACACAGACAAGTTCATTTGGAGTAAGATCCTCTCTTGGACAGGGGTCAAATCCTGGAACTGTGGTATCCTGTGTGTGTGTCTATGTGTGTGAGTGTGTGCACATCGGCATATGTGCACACACACACACGTATCGTTTAATCCCTCAGTAATCTGCTTCCTGTTGCCTTCTCATGAGTGTAAGGATTTCAGCAGTCCCTGGTCACTGTGGAGAGATACCGCTATTAGCTCACACATCTGCTGCGACTGCTGCTACTGTCAGGAGGGAGAGGGTGAGGAGGGGTGGGGGGAGAGGAAGCAGGATGATTGGGGAGGAGAGAAACACAAGGAAGACAAAGGTAAAACAAAAGGTAAAACACACACACACACACACATAGGCAAAACCAGTGTGTGTGTGTGTGTGTGTGTGTGTGTGTGTGTGTGTGTGTGTGTGTGTGTGTGTGTGTGTGCATGCCTGCCTGCCTGTGGCATGATTGTTTAGGGTGATATTGCGTAACGCTGACTGACCATACCGCCTAATCACCAAAAGCAATTTAATGCGCTTACAGAGGATAATCACATTGATACAATAATGTCTGCATATCTTCTATACCAAGCTGCTGAACTGTTGACACTCGAGCAGGAGAGACAGTTTAACTGAATGAAATAGATTAACATGGCTACATTTTTTTTCAATGAAAATGATCTAGTTTTGACTCTGCTCTGCCATCTTTTCTACATTACATAGGAAAGAGGATACTATAGGATATTATATAACAAGATCTGTTACTAACTCAGCACCATTTGCAGTAAGTACATTTAGTTTTATTTATAAGTACATATTTGCACCAGAAATTTCAGTCACATTTTTACTTTTTCAAATGTTCAGCAAAGAAACAGAAGCTCTAGTTAAGTAGGATATTTTGGTCCTCTTTCCATCCCTGAACCTGTCAATAAAAACAGAGTTCATCTTGTTCCTTTTAGATCACTGAGCTGTAAGAGCTCAAACAAACATCTGTAAGCCTATAAAATAAATCTTTCTACTGTCAGCAGCTTGAGGGCAGGCTTGTATCTCGGCTCTCTCTTTTTTAGACTTGAAAAATGTTCACAAGCATTTTATGAACTGAAACATGTCTTTGAAAAAATTTCAGATCACACCCTCCACAATACTTATGTTTGTAAGGTCTTGCATCTCACACGGATGATGTAACGGCTTTCATCAAAGTCATCTTTCCACTGTGTGTGTCTGTGCAACCTCAAACTCATCTGTGCACCTCCAGCCTCACTGTCAGAGTTTCTCAGTGTAAGGTGAGAAGGGAGAGAGAGAGAGAGAGAGGGAGAGAGTGTGTTGACAGTGGTGCGGGGTGGGAGGTGCAACACTGGGCTAACTTTATAAATAATGCATAACCACTGGAGATGGCGCTTGTTGTGCTCTTTTCATGTCTATTCTCCATATTTCTTAAGCTTCTGCAACAAAAATACACACTGATAATCCAAATTATTTACCGTGTCTTTGAGTGGGTTGATGCAATGGCTTAATTTACTATTTTGAAGACTTAATCACACACACACACACACACACACACACACACACACACACACACACACACGGCTATATGCTTACAAATAGATTTTTATCCTATAGTAAAAGAGTAAAAACGGCATTTGCGGGCGGACTAGATACTCTGCACTTGTTTAAAATGAAGATGCCATTAACAAATTTGCACTGTTGGTGATAGTGGATGGGGAAGGACTATATCCTGTTATGCGGTGGCTTTATGCATCTGCCTATGCGTGCCTATAGCATTTTTATTATGTTTATTTACTTATCAAAACAGGTAACGAACAAAGCTGTAGACAATTACAGTTGATGCACCCCCTCTGTACAGTGTCTTCATGCAGCTGCCTTTGTGTGCCTACACAGTAACGCCCGTGTCGGAACAAAACAATCCTATAGTGAGATTTAGGCGCAGATATAAGTGCATTTAGTCAAATAGGCTACCAGCCCAATTTCCAAAAGTGTACAAACACCAAACAGGTCAAAGAAGCGGATTGTGTTATTGTCTCTTGCAAAGGCTTCACGTTTATCTCTTTATCTGCCTCCACGTATCGACCCGTACACGGCGGACAATAAATAACAATCATAGGGAAAAAAAAAAAAAAAAACTACACGCAAAGATAACAGCAGCAGCCAGCAGCACTCACCGGAGCGTTATGTGCCGCAGCCTGCCGTCCACAAACAAAGATCCGGGGGGAAAGATGTGACAGATACAGTCTTCACACACAAAGAAAGTGCAACAGCACATCTCTGATTCAGATGATAGGAGGACAGTCCATGGTTGGCACTGGCTGGGGGCGATACGCCGAGATAAGACGCGGGCTGGTGATAGAGGTGCTGGTTATTGTTGGGCGCCTGTCCGTCCGCTCAGTGTCAGAGCTTCACACCGCTGAGGACTGATCTGACAAGGAAGAGGGATCACTCTGCTTCAGAGGCGAAACTGTGTGCAGCAGCTACACCGAGCTGACTGGCTTCCCACTGCACCACGCATGATTAAGTATCCATCTCTCTCTCTCTCTCTCTCTCTCTCTCTCCCCTTTTTCCCTTAGCTTCCTCTCTCTTGCTTATCTATCTCTCCTCTATACCTCTGCCTCTCTCTCTCTCGCTCCTTTCAAACCCCACATCTCTTCCTAGCCCCCTCTCTCTCTCCTCTATATCACCTCCCTCTTTTTCCATCTCTCTCTCTCTCTCTCTCTCTCTCCCCCTCAACTCAAGCACTGTCAATACCTTGACCTGACCTCATGCTCCTTCCTGAACCTGGATCAATTCAGTTATTTTTTCCCCAACTAATAAACTGGGTGGTCAGGATTGCTGCCTCTTA
>OMKZ01026298.1:59095-75070 GCA_900302535.1 Neoniphon sammara
TGGAACTTTTTCCAAATGGATATGGATAGAGTGTATTCATTTCTAACCAGTTCATTTAAAAACCATGATTTTTCCAGGTAATATAAATCAAATAAAACCGTACTTGTCAACTAATACATAGGCAATATTTCCATTTGTGACAAAATTATGAATTTTGGATTATGTTATGTGAAGCATTACATACAACAGTCAGTTCTTTTTTCTTTTTCTTTTTTTCCAGGAAAGGCATATATCTGTTTTTGCAAATGAACTCCTATGTCTAGTGCCTTCTTTTTCTTTGCCTGTTTTGGAAATCCTATTACTTTGACCAATCATTTGAAACCAAATTCATGCATTTTGTCCCTCCATTATTACAAGGATATTTCAAAATAAGCCAAATTAAATGTATGCTGTCTGAGCTTCATATGTGAGGACTGTATGCACATTTAAACTCATACTCTCTCTACATTTTAGGGTTAATCCTGACTGAAGAATGAACACTTCTTTAGCACTCCCTGCAGGTTGCTTTTGTTCATTACAACATAACATAAAGTGATCACAAAAGCTGCATTTTATGAACAAATGTGTGATGATATAAGGCACACTGTCAATTACAGGGATGGGGATTGGCAAAGGAGAAAAATTAAAGTGGATAACATGGTAGTTGATTTCACCAGTTAAGGTCGAAGGGTAATCATGGGGCCGGGGAGGGGGTTTGGGAGTGTGGCCTAACAGCTGATGAAATATATCCCATAATTACCTGTACAATTTAGGTAAAACAAAAGACCAAAACAAAACTTCACGTCTCCTGTGTTGAATATGAACACACTGAATAATTATTTTAGTAAGTCCTCTCTATTCAGTGGCATGAACAGGTGAGCTATCCCTTAACCTGTGCACATTGAAGATTGATGACTATGAGGCTCCTGGCCTACACAGGACTTTATGTTCTTGTTCTATGTATCTGTTTGAGCACTGACAAGGCTCGTCTTGGATGAACACTCTTATCTCCCGTATGTACAGCAAGGGCCTCCGTATCAGGAGTGTCAGAAGGCGAAAGCGAGATAACCAACATGTCTCACGTCTACTATGCCGCTCTGAATGTACTAAAAAATAAATAAATAAATAACCTGCTTGCTGAAAAGAAACTAGAAAGGTGTTTTGGTACTATAGTATAATGCTATTGTGACCACATGAGACCACGGATTATAAAGAACTGTTTTTGTTCTTATTTTATAGCAATATGATTATATGTGTGCAACTGTGAGTGTATCAAACAATTTATGTTAAAAAAAGAACATTCCTCTTAACATAAAGTTTAAAAAGCAACACAAAAGACAAGACAATGAAGAATAGATAGAACAACACCTACCCATAAATCATTGTGGACAGTTCACTCTTTTTTTAATTCAGAAACATAATATACACAACCACACTATTTAGAACTGTGACTTAATACAATAGTTAACTGACCATAAAATACTACATATTCTCTAAATTGGCTATAAATAATGCAATCACAAACAGCTCTGTAAGATATATTTAAAGTCATTCATCATTCTAATGTACCCCAAACAATAATATCCTTATGATGTGATGAAACAAGAAAGTTTGGTTTCCATGGAGAAGCCTTGATATCTAAAATAAGTTGTTTCTTTCCTCTCATGCTCTCCATTGCTGTCAGAGCAGACACAGCAGGTTTGTAGGTCAGCAGGAGAAATAGAAAACCTTCAGATAGCAAGGCGTCTGGCAAACAAAATCCAAACTAGTTCCCTGAATCAAACAGTACCTATGAGCTTTACCATTAGTCCCAACAGGCTAGAGAGTGATGACATACATAAAATCATTTCAAAATCCCATGATCATCTGCTGACAGCTGTCTGGAGTGTTAAATATGAGAGAGAGTAAGCAGTTTGAAAGCGTGTTATCTGACCCCTTGTCAGTCAGGTAATGAAATCAACGCTTGATATAGTCACATAACTGTTCAGTGACACCCAAACAGCACTCATAGTGGTATTTCCAATATCATCTGCTTCTCTTTTTGAGGATGCATTTTATTAAAAATGATATGTTACACACTACCTTCACTTGCACAGTCTCAAAAGAAGGCAGTGGTTGTGCCGAGGCACTACAGAAACTTAAGAGAGCTCAACCGTAGGATAACTTTCACTACTGTGTCATTAAAATCTGCAGATCTGCCTCTACTCAACATTAAAAGCCATGAACCTAGATCAAAAAAGATGATAAGACAATTGTGAGGAACATTCATGCGGATTTCGTCTGAAGAGGAACACTCAGATATGCTCCACTTCAGATTCAGACTCTGCCACATAAATTTTACATCTGCCACAAGTTGAAACTTAAAATAATGTGGGTCAGTGGCCAGAATGTTTCTGCACATTAGTCAATGACAAAATTTATGCCATTCACCAATTTGCAGACACATTTGTATCAATGATGAGGGAGGTGGCAGGTAGGAGAGGAGAAAAGAGAAAAAATGAAGGGAAGGGAAGAGAAGAGAAGATAAGAGAAGAGAAGAGAAAGCAGTGGTTGCTCTCTTGGAGCTGGATCTTGTTCCTCTGCAGCGTCCTTTGACATCTTATTGTCAACCTCTGACACAGGGAGCGGTTCAGGCGTGAAGCGACTGGTAGCCGCTTCTCCGGCTGCCAGTTCGACAGGTGATCACACACACACTCAGCATCCCAAAGAACTGCAACAGGCAAGAAAGAGAAAATCACACACACACACACACACACACACACACACACATTTAGCATCTCAAACAACTGCAACATAACACAAATAAATGATGCAAGCCTCCAAATGAGTTTCACATTACACAGTGTCACAATCAGCTCTAAGCCAGAAAATCACCCTGGGATCTATTTTCTGTCTTCTGGAGCTGTACAGATTATGCAGTGGGATGAGCTCTTGGGGAATGGGGTGAATGAGAATTCTGTCTCTGTTCATTAACACAAACATAAACATGGTTTATATTGCCTAAGAAAATTAATGCACTAGGGAGATGGCGCATGGAATACATTATGTGATGTTTCAGCGATAAAGAGGCATCATTTGTTACATAACATGGTATGCAGCTTTAAAATAAGCTGACACAACAGCTGAGTCATTTATACTTAATGGGATGTAATGCACATCCACAACTGCTTTACCTTGATGATGGCAAAGCCCAGGATGACCAGCATGGCGTAACTCAGCACATCCTGAAGGAGCTGCTCCAGCTTTGACTCACAAGGCTAAAACACAAACACATCAAACACATATACATAAACATACAATGTGAGAAACATACTACTTCTAAAAATCTCCAATCTGATCACACTGTGTGTCTCAGTAACAGTAGGATCTGCTGATCTAGTATGACTGACGAGGTCTCCTTCACTGTCTCCTACATAATGCGCTGAACAGACAAACTGATTCCAGGTCTGCACTCCAACTGCAAGACATTTGATATATTGAGCTCCCTTAGAGGTCCCATTTTTTAGGTCTTCTATACTTTTGGTTATAGAATTTATTAGAAAAACTGTCACTACCAATACATGATATATGCAGCTTGGTGAGACCTTTTTAAAGTATCATTCACTATATTATTTCTGATGTAGGCTAAACCTCAAAAGGCCATGATTGTTTCTGAATTATGGCTCAAAACATGACTTAGTGCCACACTGGTTCTTGGCTGGACTGGACTGAATATTTGTCTAATTTTACAATTGACAAGTATCAACATATTGACTCGTGGCGAGTGGCATTTGAGCAGCTTAATGTCCCATCATAATCACATAATCACCATGATATACTGTATTAAACACTACCGATTATGCTAATGAGTCCATTAATTACAGAAATTAATATATAAATTAGCAAATATTTCTACGTCAACACTTTTCTTCACATAACACATGGGTGGTATTAATATGAACTCTGCATCTTAAAGCATTAAGGGATTATAGTAAGGGAGTTTCAATAAAACTTTGTTAGCAAGATGCTCCAAAATCTCATCAGATCATCTCCTCTATAAAGGGAACCTGTGGTGTAAGTATAAAGTTTCTATTTGTCTTGCTCTTGAGCTTTTCTGCTCACACACACACACACACACACACACATGCACAGACACCATGAAAACAACATAACATCCTGCACACCACGTACCATGGTGACAGAACATCAAATGTCTTACATAAATATTACCATCCTTTAAAGTCCTCGCATGCATTTTATGATTATGCATTTATGATGTGCTCTTTTTCTGTTGATCTTGTGTCATGCATTGAATCATATGTTATCTTCATTCAACAATATGGACAGATAAATATAACGTGGCAAAGAGTGAAAAGTAACATTTTGTAATATTTTATGCAAATAAAACAACAGAAATTAAATTTATTGTGTGGAAAAAGCAGACAGTTATCACAGAGTTGAAGAACTTCTGTAAGGAAGAGGCAAAATTCCTTCCAGTCAATGTACAAGTCTGATGACAATTACAAGAATCACACCTATGTGAATTCATTTCTGCCAAAAATGGCAACGCCATTATCAAGGCGAGGGGTGGCTTTATTTATACATGTATTTGAATGGATTTTTGTCTGACAAATGACTGCAGAGCACAAGTTCTGGTGCCAATTGTTGAATGAATGCCTTTGCCTACTGAATAGTACAATATCCATGTGGATGTTGTACTAACCCTGACCCTAACCTTAATATGTCAAAAAAAGACATACAGGGGTGAGTTTACTTCTTCACAGCACTGAATGCAGCAGACTTTGCATAGTTGTTTACTTGGTATAAAAACACACAGTGAGCCAGCTGCACAATACACATCACTTGTGGTGTTAATGTTGTATTATATGCCAAGAGAAGTGAGTTCAAAGCATATGTTTTGCACTTAATAATATTTGGTATGTTGTATGACCTTTCAGTTATAGCAACCAACGACTCAACCGATTCATTTGCTTTTAACAGTAAATCAATTAATCGGAGTACTGACTGATACGCCAAATGATAAAATAACAAGATGTTCTCACTCCATCTACACACAAGGTCTTGAAAAGTCTTCCGAGCAGATGAAAAACATTTTTAACTGGGTCACTGAAACAAATCTGAGCATACGAAACAAACCTAAAAAAAGGTAACTCAGCCAGTTCGGGTGACATAAGCTGAAAACATGCACACAGTCTGTACAGTCAGACACAGCACTGATGTTAGGAGGAGCAGAGTGTTGTTACCTGTGTGTTCAGCAGGTCCAGCTGATCCAGTCTGCCTGTGCACTCAGTGTTGGTGATGTTTTTACAGCAGGACCGAGGCACTGTGTTGTTATGGCTGGTGTACCAGGAAGTGGTTGTCCAGTTGGTGTAACTTTTAACCCCACAGCACTGCAACTGTACAGAGACACAGACACCGAGTGGATGTTAATGAAGAGACAGAGTGAGAAAAAAGAGAAGGAGAAAAAGGGAGAGAGAAAGAAGACAGGGAAAGACAGTATGAGTATTTTAAATTCCCCACACAGATACTGGTATAAATCATCAACCTGTGATGTTCAGTGAGTTCAGGAGCTTTAGTGTTATTTGACGAGGTTTTACTTACTGTTTTGGTTGACTCACTTTGCCTGAACCTGCCCTGTCAAGTTTTACTTGAGTACATTTCCCAGAATGCTTTCTTACAGCCCCCAGGGGACAGAAAACATGTGAACCTGTTGCATTCGGTATGTTGTACATTCTTGTTCATTCACAATAGTAAGAGTGAGAGTTTTTTGAGTCAAGAACAGCTGTGCCCCTTAATTCAACTGCAACATCTCTTGTGGCTGCATTATGAAATATTGATGCTACTATGATGATGGATTTATTGCTGTATGACTTGTAAACGTCTGCAAAACAAGAGTCTAGAAAGAAGCTCTTGCTCTTTCATTCTGACATCTAAACCTGATGTTCAGTGTTGATGCTTCAGACAGCTGAAATGTTCTCTGCTGTCAAAGTCTATTGTAACTGTGCTGCAAATGTCTTGATTTGATGTCACTTTTTCTACTTTCAGTTTTCCGTAAGACTAAGATAAATACACCATCAAAGCACAAAATGGGTCCAGAAATGCAACATGCATCATCAATAGCTGTTACCAAGTTATCTTTCCTTTAAACACAGGAGCGAAACAGAAAGAGAGACTGTGGAATAAAATGACAGGTCAAGAAAGAGAAATCAATGCAAGCAAGCAAGAGTGAAAGAAAGACAGCAGGACCGAAAAGGTTCAAGGACTGTAATGAAAGTGCAAGTGAGAAGAATGAGTGGGTCGATAAAAAAAGCTGCTGCAGTCAAGCATAATAAAACCAACCTGAGTCTGCAGGTAGTCCACAGCTCTGCTCTCAGAGTTCTGCCCGTCGTACTTCATGAAGACATCGTTCATGGAGCGATCGAGGTCTCCATTTATCTGCTCAGACAGAAGACATGAGCACAAGACTGGAAAACTGTGGCAACAATGGACGTGCAAGGCATCATAAATCAGCATAACAATATTGAGGGCACTGTAATTAGTAAAACTAGAGCATGATATAATAAACTGTGTGTGAGAAATCTTTGGGCTCAGTGAAGACAAAACAAATCCATGATTCATAGTACAAATTAATGCATTATAGAGCGTGCCATAATGTATGTGCATTATACAAAAATGTTTATAATTGGGCTGCACCTCCAAGAGAGTTATTCCTTGATCGATAATGGTTCATATGACTTGATTTGATTATATAAATGATTGATTATATATAATTATAAAGCTTAACAAGCTCATTGAACACTAAATACAGTCAGTGGTTTTGTCCATGAATGACGATTTCAAACAACGCAGATCTCATGGGATGTTTTTTCAAAGATTAATGTGATTTAATGTCTATAGGTGTTTGCCTTTAACAAACAACTGGATAGATGGATGGATGGATGGATGCTCAGACAGTACTGTGTATCTGTGACTCACCCTGCTTTGGTAGATGAATCCCAATACCAAGGCTGCTACTTCAGCTGCAAAGATCACCAGGATGATCAGCAAGAACTGCAACAGAGAGAGAGAGAGAGAGAGAGAGAGAAATTTGTCAGTGTGTGACAGTACAAAGTGAAACAGAGACAATCAAAAAAAGAGAACCAAAATCCAAAAGAGAACACAAATAAAAGATCAAGCTGGTGGTTTGTGGTCTGACTAAAATAACCAAAGTTCCCTCACAGTTTTACTTTCACTGTTTTACTTTCACTGTCGCTCTCTGCAGCTGAGATCAGAGTGAGAAATGTCCAGCAAAACGGGTCAAAATCTGTGGCAGGAAACAGAAGGATGACTCAAGAACAGACTGTGCCTCTGTCCCGCCAACATGTTACATACACACACACACACACACTTACAAAGCTCAGGCCGACTTTGGACTCTCGGATTGTGGCGCAGCATCCCACCAGACCAAAGACGAACATGACCACACCGACACCGATGATGATGGCGGCTGGGATCAGGGTGTATTTGTCCTCGAGGAAGTTGTCAAAGTTGTTGTAGCTCTTGATCACATAGGCGCCCACGTAGGTCAGGGACGCTCCTGCAGCCTGCAGGAAAGGAAAGCAAAAAACAGAGACAATGCATTATATACAAACAAGCAGTTCATTTAAATAAATACACCAATTTATTATATATATTATCAACGAACAAAGGATGTTCTTCTGAAAAGTTAGTGTCAAAGTTATGGCTGCTGCTATGGGCCATGAGAATAAACACATGACCTGACTGAGACATTGCTCTGTGCAGAGATTAGTGGGCTTTTATGATGAATATATTTGATCAGTAAATCGTTTACAATTAGCTTCCAAAAAAAAAAAAAAAAAGAAAGAATATACTTAAAATGTTATGTAAGACAAGCTGCCTCATTTTTCTGTGTATTTGACAAGGAAATACGGAAATGTATGCTCTATGGTTAATATTTTGTTTATAAGGTTTTGTATCCTGTATAACGGCTTTTGGCCTAGTGGGAGAGCTTTCCCTCCATTTGAAACTGACTTGTTTTGACATTTATTTTAATTAATTCAGTGGCATGCAGCTTGATTCAATAGCAGAACAGATTGAACGATTCTGATTGTGCGGCACTAATCAAATCACTGTATGAACTCCATAAATAAGTGTCCAAACTCTAAACAGTCAGTTACCACAATAAACCACTAGACTTAAATCAAATAATAAACAATTCTCCCAAAACAAGTAAAGGGACAATTTTCCAGTTGATGACTGTGCATCTGTGACACATTTCACAAAGTTACATGGTGAATAATTTGGCTTATCGAACATTTCTTATAGTACCTGTATCCTTTTGATTAAGTAGCACTGGTGTCTTATTAATTTTCAACATTTTTTTTTACTTTTACTTTTTTTTCCAACTGAAAACTTTGAACTCAAAAAGGTAAGCCAAAGGTAGCCAATCCTGCAATCAATTTGACTGATGATACTTCAAAGAGGATAATCACACTGCAGTTAAAGTCTTCTTATTTAGAGGAGGGGGGATAAGAGGGGGGTGGGTGGCAATGTCATCTGTTCCCAGTGTCAAAACAAAATATGATGAAAAGGCATTTAGTTATTATGTGACAAACAGCTGGAACAAACTTCCAGAGGAGTTGAGACTTGCCTTTACTCTGACTGTCCTTTTATTATTGTTTCATGCTGTTTCATTTTTATTCTGTGTATTTTATATTTAATTAAATGACCTTCTATGCCACATGTAAAGCACCATGAATTTCCTTTATGGATAACATAAGCTACACATAAAAAAACCTTGCCTTGTCTATGACTATTACACCAAGCAGCAAGATCCTCTTGTTCAATAGTAATGCACCAGATCAAACTTCATCCTAGTGCTAAGATGCTTACGTGAAACTAGACCCCGTCCTCTTAATTTAGTAGCTCGGCAATTAAGGTTGTCCTCTGATCACCAAGAGTCAATATCATCAATCAAAGTATTAATGATGTTGCATTTAACCATCACCTTACTCTGATTTCGCATTTATTGAAACAATGCGAGAAGAAATAAAAATTTCTATATCATATTCATCATATCATTTATATCATAAAAAAATTCTATATCAAATTTATATATTTGTGTGTCTTTAAATAAGGTACATGCTGAGCTTTTGTCACCATTATCCTGATTCTGTTGTTGAAAAGAAGACAATACGTCACACATATTAAGGGATCTGCTGTCAAGTCTTCTAAGTGACAATCTGAGTGTAAGCCACCATTACTACTTGGTAGCTGAGAGAGAAAAAAGGGCTTTTGCCTCCCAGATACTGAAAATATTTGGAAATCGTGACATAAGGGACATGTCATATGGTCTTGCTCTGTCACCATGACATTAATATCCAAAACAGATGAGTAAGTGAAACATGTTGATACAGATATTTACGAGCTGCTTGTAAAAACAGCACACAAAGACCTTTGTTTTGCTCTCATCCTGTCTGATCTCACATGATGAAGGCCATTAGTAGAAGGACATGAATGTTCTCTCCTATATAAAGTCAGATGTGGATAACACATGAAGTCACACTATCTTTGTGACTTTTCTACAAGTCATGCTTTGGTACCTCAACTCGACAATCATGAGACTCACTGGGAGGAGAGGCAAGTCCTTACTCGTCTGTGCACCAAGGGAAAATAGAGTGACTAACAATTTGGTCTAAAATTTGTCAAAAATTAGTTGATATAAATCATCCATCCCTGGCACCTTCATTTATTCTGCTACCAGTATTTCATTGACTACCTAAACTCCAAATTTTAGAAAGTTGAAACTGTAAGAACGGTAACTGTGAGAAAAACTATGGCTCTAAAGCATCTTCCTCTTTATAAATACTCTAAATGCCCCTTGATTAATTTCCCAGTCTGCAGCACAACAAAACAAAACAAAACAAAAAATTTGCAGTGAGCCGAAGGGAAAACCCCTGGCTGATGGAAATATTTCCCCTCGCTAAACTGGTTGGGCTACTGGAGTAATACTTATGTCAACTGTGAATGAGACTCCATACAGACTAACATTGCTGCTGGTTCAAGCCCTGCTTTTAACATGCTGGCTGCACATTATTAATCATTTACATACAGTGAGATCACATTTATTTCAAGACGAGGTGAAGAAGCAAATAACTTTCCCCGATGTCTGATGGATTTAAAATTTGTGGCTATGAGGGGATGTCATTGCCCTTTATTATGCCAAAAATTCCCTCCGTGGCTTTGCTTTTGATCACCACTCGGTCTGTAAAAGTTATGTGTGCCGCCTTACAGCCATTCCTACTCTCTTCCCCTGAATCAACTCATGCTCCTGCTGTACCGCATGACTCACTTTTCTTAATCACTCCGTAGTCACGGGATCTCTCTGGAGTAGTTACCCTTCACCCCCCTCATCCTTAATCTCCCCAAGAACTCTGATCTTGTGCCTAGAAACAGGACAAAAGGGGCTTACAAAATGCAGCGAGCTGTCCATGAACCGTCTACGCCACTTTTCTGGAATGTGAGGAAATCTCTATAGCAGTAGTGTTAAACCATGTGTAAAGACCTTCAATGCATCCCGTGCCTGTTTCAAGTAGGACCCTGCATGATAAAACCACTCACAGGTTGTGATTAGATTTGAATTGAATGGTAGGTGTGATTTGGTTCAATTTGATAAGTAGGGGGTAAAGAGCAGTCAAATATTTTTGGATACTTTGAAAGACTTTTCAAGCCTCTCCTTTCTCTGGGTTACCATCATTCTTCTCAAAAGGCAAAATCATTCTTACTGTAAAGCTTAGAGATTTAGAGACTTGATGCATCAGGAAAGTGACAGAAAAAGATCTGGAAATATGTGGAAAGGACGAAAGAAGCTCACATTCCTATTTAGGACTCCCTGTCTGAAGAATTTGTGAGGAGGGAGGACAGATTTCACTATTACTTTGTATTATTCGGGCTTAGTTTGTCCAGTGCTTTTGATCTGTGGGCTGCAGTTTTCCTCGTCATGCTTTGACAGACTGCACTACTGAGCGAGACACATGAGCAAAGGATTATAAGTGACAGATATCACAAAGCCATGGCTGCTGGCTGAGCGATGTGCAGTCAAATCAGGAAGTGTGCAGCGTTTTGTGAGATGTAGTTTGCTGTTGTAATCCTGAGGTGATGTTACTGTGTGAACTTCTTACTGCCACACAGACTTCACAACACCTCTTGCAGACTTTTGCCATTAGCTGCAGTCAAAATACTGAGAAAAGTTGTGTGTGATGTCTGGCAGAGAGAAAACACTTTCTGTCTTTAGAAAATGGTGACTGATGGAGAAGTGCATTAGACCGCATTAAATATTGAGCCTATTCCTGTTATGAGTCATCGATCTATCTGAGATAATGATAGAGAGATAGATATAGGGATACTGCATGAAATGGGGAAGGTAGTGATAAGGAATAGGGAACTGAAAAGTGACCTTGAATATTTTAATAGAAAGACAAACAAACCCTAATGTTTTCCTTAGCAAATACTCGTACAGGCTGATTATATCTTTACTATAATCAAATTGCACAGACTGCCAGACACTAAGTTCAGTGTTTACTGTCAAAACACATTTCCTCAGTCAGAGAGGAAAAGAAAGCTGCTCAATGTGGAGTTTGTCAACAGGCTCTAATGAGAAAAGACAAGGTTGATTAGCCAGCAGAATGACTACAACTAATAGATTAACAATGCAAAACCAGATAAGTTACTTGAGGCAAATATTTTTTGAATGACTCACAGACTGAGCTGCACTAGAGACGGGCTGGGAAAAGATGACTAAAATCAAAATGTGACAAGAAAACAAGTCATGTGTCTCACTGAAGCCAAGAGGGTGTTGACGGAGTGAAATTCATATTTAAAAAGAATAACCAGTCCAGAATAACTTGGATAATGGTGCAGTCATGAGTAGGTGTATATGGCACTTTAAATGCACACCGTACACTTTTAGACATGCAGATTATGCCTTAGTAAGAATGAGGAAGTGCAGTAAGTTTAGAATAACTTTCAGGACAGGAAAATGCTTGTCAGTATGTCTGATTTGAAGGGTGTAACCAAGCTCACTGAAGGCCATGTTTTGTATACATCAATAAATAACACTAAAAGAAAATACATGTAGCTGATTCACTCGGTTTACATAAACAGCTGTGGATAAACTGCTGTGTTAAAATAACACACGGGAGGCGGTCAGCATCATAGCACCTGCTGTGGATAAGATCCTCGATTGGTGTCGTCTTTCTCCGAAATGGCATCGTCACACCTCTTTGTGGAGGAAAAACACGCATAATAAATCCGAACTTACCCAAAATATCAAGCTCAGAAGCAGCAGGATGGTCTTGGATGTGATAATCCCGCAGTCCATGTTGGCTGATAGCGCTGAAGAGATTGAGGAGAGGAAAGCCTTGCGGTGGCTGGTGGCTGCTGCTGCTGCGCTCCACTTAAGTGTCGGTGTGTTGTGATGTTTTGATCACAAGTTTGCTCAGTGTGACGGTGCTGCTTTCCAGCGTGACTGGCTGCTGCTCGCGGAAAACGGTCACATGCTTTGGAGAGCCGTAATAACACGGGGTCCTACCGCCTACCTGATCTCACCCCGTCTAAAACTCACAGCACTCCCAAATCTCTCGAGATGTTGCGCAATAGGCTCAGATTGCAAATTATGGCGATGTGTCAGGTTTCAGTCCGAGGTGGGACATCCCGCGTTTTAAAAACGGGACACTGCTCTAACTAAGTGATTGCTGGCAATAGATCAAAGCTTATTGTAGAATCTGATAAAGTTTTTAATCTATTTTGAACCCCCTTTCTTACAAGTAACATCATTCAAAGGCTGTAAATGTTATGTTATTAAGCAGCGAGCATTACGTAGACCATCACCTCCACAGTTGAATGGATGTACGCATGCAGCAGTCTGGTCTCTGAATGGGCATCAGATTTGTACACATAAAATAAGTAAGTAATCAAAGACGGCAGCTGCATGTGTGAAAACAGCATGGAGGGTAACTGAACGATTAATTACTGATTGTGGATATGTGAATCTATGCACAATTTCCATTTATTTGAGTTTATGTCCATAAGATTACTAAACACTTAACCCAGAGTACAATAAAGTATGAATTGCTTATGACAGAGAAGTTAGGCTTTATTTCGCCTATGAAAGTTTGAAAGATCAAAGTCAAAACTTTAAGTTTGGCTAAAATGGTCTTAATCCCCAGTATTTTCATACACTCAGTATACATTACCGTGAATTCAGCACTGACCAAATGAGCACTAAACAGTTCTCCTCTGACCATGACATAAATAATGACGATTAATACTGTTCTTTGACCAAAATAGTGTGGTCATGTGTCTGGTGTGTCCTCAAATTTCTTGTCCACCAGATTCACATTTTACTTCACTCCTGCTCCACATAAAGAGACATTATATATATTTATAGTTGCAGAAACACACTGATCATGTACCGTTTTGGCAGACACTGGGCTGTATAACAGTGCAAAAAATATATAAATAAATGCACAAAGAAAAGTTGTTTGCTTATGCTTTTTTTTTGCATCTTTTTTAATTTATATATTCTTCTTCCTCTTACATTCTCTTGAGGTCAGACAGTGCAAGCTCAGTAAATACGGTTTACAGTTACATTGTTTAGAATATTCATCGCTACATCCACCTGAAAAACAGCAAAACAGGATTTTATTCAAACTCATATTTATTTACTTATTCTGGTGCGCGCGCGCGCGCGCGTATGTGGGTGTAATGACCACGCCTGGTTATTACTGTAACACAGAGGCGCTATCAGATTCTACCACTAGGTGGTCTACTAGATACAGTTTCTCTCTCTCTCTCTCTCTCTCTCTCTCACACACACACACACACACACACACACACCACTTGTACTTCACATATGAACAAAAAATGGAATTAATGAATAAGTAAATAAATAAATAAATAAACAAGCCCTGCAGAATGAGAGAGGAGAAAAAGAGAGTGAAACTTTTTTTAATGGGATGGTGTGTGTGTGTGTGTGTGTGTGTGTGTGTGTGTGTGTGTGTGTGTGTGTGTGTATACACACACACACACACACACACACACACACACATATATATGTACACACACATACATATACAATAGGACAATATACATTTACTCATTTTGGATAATTCAAAGCATAATTCAGCTGATCACTTGTGGTTTAAAATTAACTGTATCAAGAAGCAGACTGAATGTTAAAGTAGGTCACTGCAAACTGCCAATGGTCATAGTATATATGGTATGCCATACCATATATACTATACAAAACTATGAGTATATGCAGTGGTAATTTACTCAAAGTCCTTGATTCAGAAAAATATTCAAACCATAATATGCTGTGGTATTTCACTGCCACTCATCCGTTCATACTTGATAATTTCATTCTGAAAATCTAATTTGAGACAGAGAGACAACACAGTTCACTCGCAGCTGTGCCCGTATTTACAAACATTTTATTCTACAGCTTGTATTCGTATGAAAAGTTTTGGATGGAGTTGCAAAATGGATTTCATTTTTTTTTTTTTTTTACTTATCCCTAATTCTGTGTATGAATCCCACACTGACATCTGGTTTATCTGGAGTGAAAAATTGAAAAGGCCCGCGTTTTTCACTTCGCCCCTCCTCACACGCTGATAACTTGGCTGAGATCCATCGCCCCCCACAAAATACAAACACGCAGCAATGCCTATTTTCACAATATAAACCATAATGAAATAATGCATTTATTTTGATGATTAAAACATTTTTCACCAATCCCTTTCATAAAAAACTATTATTTTTTGTCGTTTAGTGAATTTACTTAAATGTTAAAGTGACAATACAGAAGGTCTGAAATGGATTGTGTTTCTTTGGTCATCTTTAAATGCATTTAATTACTAAAAACTGCTTTTAAAAAATTCTGTTTTGCAACCAATACATCAGACATGTTGTTGTTTAAGCACATGCAATTATAGAAGTTTGTGCGAGATTGTTTCGGGGATGCAACTTTGTAAAAATACTCCAAATACACATATTTCAAACTGCACTTGACCACTGCCTGTGCACAAATACATAACAAAATGTATTAAAGTTTTATTAAATATTAAAATTAAATGCAAATATAGACCATTCAAATCATGCTGATTCTCGTGGTGTACTTGCCATGGGGATATAGAGCATTTTTAGAATGAATTTTAATGTATAATCCGGTCGTAGAAAACACAAGTTCTTCAAATTATGTGTCAGAGGGGCAAGAGGTGGTCTGTGAGCGGGGAGGTTGAATCTACACGGTTCTCAGGAGAGCTTTATAAACCCGTGAAGCTGTCAGGAGTGTCAGCAGAGATATCACTCTTCCTTGCATCACACACAGACACACACTCTCTCTCAGTGCTGCTGAACCCTGACCTCACTCACCTGGTCCTGAACTGGTGAACTTGAACTACAATGTCTTCTGCTGTGGCTTTGCCTCCGGCGGCTCCGGCCAAATCACCCAAGAGGAGATCCAAGTCAGTGAAGAAGAATACAGGTCCCACTGTGTCCGACCTGATACTGAAGGCGCTGTCTGCGTCCAAAGAGCGAGGCGGCGTGTCCCTGGCTGCCCTGAAGAAGGCTCTGCAGGCCGGCGGATACGACGTGGTGAAGAACAAAGCCAGAATCCTCATCGCCGTCAGACGCCTGGTGGCCAACAAATCTGTGGTGCAAACCAAAGGCAGCGGGGCCTCGGGCTCCTTCAAGCTGAACAAGAAGCCTCCTACACCTCGGAAGAAGAAGCTGGTGAAAAAGAAGCCTAAGGCGAAGAAGGCGAAGAGGGCGAGCGCTAAGAAAACAGCCGGAGGCGCAGCGCCCGCAGCCAAAAAGTCACCAAAGAAAAGGAGAAAGGCAAAGAGTCCTAAGAAGGCCAAGAGACCTGCTGCAGCCAAGAAGCCAAAGAGTCCCAGGAAGACCAAGCGCAGGGTCTCCAAATCCACCAGGACCAGG
>OMKZ01026298.1:75737-88930 GCA_900302535.1 Neoniphon sammara
TTTGATTAAGTGTTTCAGGTAATAAATGAGTGCGGTATCTGTCTAAGTCCGTTATTACCTGCAGTCAAATTCAGCACCACAAACTGTATAAACTGAGCTCCTGACTTTGGATATCCGAGTAGGATTTTTGTGTTTTTGAACAGGCTCTGGAGTTGTTACATAAACTGTCTCGATGACATTTTTTTTTGTGGGGGTGGGGGGAAGGCATATTATATTTGCGCTTGCTTGCTGAAAAATTGTGCTGTTCTATTTGATACTTGGTTCACGATTACGCAAGATGCCATCGGTGGAGTGACGCTTTGGGCATCATTACGCACCGTTACGCACGGAGTCTAAACTGACCAATCCCATAAAATCACACGAATCATATTACAGTTTAAGATGTGTGTATTTTGTGAAGTAGCAGATGATATGAACATTTAGTTTTTGTTACCAATTAGCCTAAATAAAATGAGTTTGCGCATGCAGGCTGATAAAGAATCACAAACCTACTGTATCTGTCATAAGCCACTTGTCTTCTACATGCCACACACAATCAGATACTGGTGTTACTGGTGCTTCTTTAAGTAAAATTATTTCAAGTAACTTTACTATTATTATTATTATTATTATTATTATTATTATTATTATTATTATTATTATTATTATCATTATTAGTTGTTGTTGTTGTTGTTGTTGTTGTTATTGTAGTATTAGTAGCAGCAGGAGCAGCAGCAGCAGCGGTACCAGTAGCAGTAGTATTATTTTCACTTTACCACTTTATTTATTAACTATTTCAGGTGCTGTTTGACAGCATCGGCAGATGACTAGGTGAGCGCACAGACTGTTCACAAAACAGCTGCCTGCGAAACTGAAATAATCATCACTGACAACATTGAGAAGTGAAGGGCGTGACAAGACGTGTTCGTTGGGGTTTTCCTCTTATCTACAGCAGAAAACAAGTCATGTGTTCAGTGCATGTCGAGCGATAGTGACGCCAGCCCGGGGAATATCATCCTTCTTTGAGATTAAGATTGAATTTAGACAGCAGGGGGGCGCCAGGTCGAGTGCACTTTGGTATTTGGGTAAGATCTGTGACGTAGTGGTGAAGAAAAAGGTGGGAAAACTGCAGTCGGTGATCATGAACCAACGACCATTAGACAACAAGAACCAATACAGCCTACATTCATATAGAACTAAGTCAGTCAGTCAGACAGACAGACAGACAGATGACTGCTTATTTTAGACATTTATGAATAGTTCAATACAAGATGCCATCTGTAGAGCTGAGGCAGGCACCCACACTCTGACTTAAGGCTGTACCTCAAAATCAAAACATAAATGCCTGTATAGGTGAGTGATTTATAGTTTTGTGTTACCATCTACTGGACAGAAGCAGGAACATAGAGAATGAGGTAGGAATCAGCTTGTTAAAAAGCACAAGGTGGAACTAAAGTATGTTACGCAAGTCTTGTCCCAGTTATGTCCCAGTTTCTCCACCTTCAAAGTTTTCCCTTACCAAACTGCTCTAGATCTATACTGCACATTGTTTAGCTATTTTTAACTGTACTGTTCTTACCCAGCAACACCTCCCCTTTGGCTGCTTCAACTCAGGTTTGGTTCTCATCAAAATCCTGTTTGTTGACTCTGAGTCAGAAAGCCCCACTGACGTGCCCTCATGTGACAAGATACCAACAAAAGAAAACACAGCCACTTCCCTTTTTCAGATCTGCTTTCAGAGCTGCTGATATGAGGAAGTTAGCAAAAAATTTCACCTTCACCATAAAAGGTCTTAAACACACCTTGGATCCATGTGAAACAGATTCATTGATTAAAGTAACATCCCTGGTTCCTTAAACTGAGGTCTGTTATGAGACTGAACTGAGAGATGTCAATGTCACATCAGGGTCACACAGGCTGAATGGGCTTGAGAAGTCATAAACTATACCATAATTTTATTAATTTTTTGATGTTTATTGTATGTTTGTGTATACATATTTAGTTGTCTGTTGGTGCATGTTTATGAATGGAAACATTTAGAGATTAAGGATTTATCACCAGTGAACAGTGTGTCAGTCTGTCAGGAGTTCACTTTCGGTCACTTCATTTTGATGACTCGGGCATATGCTGATATGAATCAGAGCACAGCTGAATGAACTGGACACCATAAATCATGGTAATAATGATAAATCAAACTTATGGGATGGCTCTTGTTGAAGCATCTAATGTTTTATTATACTGACGTCCAGTAGAGTGTAGATATTTTTCTGTGATGAGAAATAAAGGAAGTCCCAGCTTGCATTAGAAAGTATTCAGTGGATAGATATATATACCTATAGACACATTCTCACAGAGAACCCAATTTAGCCAACTGCTTAAGCTTATTTTCATTTCTGCTTTTTTTTTTTTTTAAATTTGAACACTAAATACTGTAGGGGAGGCACATCAACACTTTTGCAAATGAAACCAAAATGTCAACCACCAACTACTTTTTTTTTTCCTAAACAAGATGTTCCTGTTTGTCACGTGAGACTAAGAGGAAGTTGGCTTTAACTTCATATAGTTTTTCAGATCTGATAGTCCTGACTGTCACTTTTGACACAGCCATGGCTCGGACAGCAGTGGCACTGGTTCTTTCTCTCCTCCATGTCTGCTCCCCTCACCCTCTCAGCCGCCCCTCCAACTGGCTGCGACATTGCCGTGACTCCACCAACCTCTCTCTCACAGCGCTGGAGGTGCTGCCAGGTGGAGGCTGGGACAACCTTAGAAACATGGACATGGGTCGGGTCATGAATTTCAGCTACTTCCAGTGCCAGACCTCCGAGGATGGACTCTACCTCATCCCAGACGAGGTGTTTGTCATTCCCCAGAAGCAGACGGGTGTGGAGACCAACTCGGAGATTATCAGCTCTTGGCTGGAACAGAAAAGCTCTACATCTCGCTCTATAAATTCGGATGTATCTTTCCTTTCTGTGTTGAATGCCAAGTTCTCTGCTGAGAACCAGAGAATGAAAACACATCAGGTCAAAGACTCCTCTACTACAACCAGAGTACAGGTAAGTTTTTGTGGGGAGAATGAATGGCACTTTGCATTCCTTTTCAACTTTCAGAAAAAGGGGTTGGTTTCACTGTCGTTTATTGTAAATTCAGTTAATCCTGTGTAACAAGGAAGATTTAATCAACTCAACAAAATATGGCAGCTATTAAAAACAGGCATACAAAAATGCAACATGGAAGCCGATCGGAACCCGGAAGCCCTGTCCTTCTCAACACCATGCAGGTATCCCTGCATGGTGTTGAGAACGGCAAAGTTATCTTTGACTTCTCACTCCTCACTTTTGAGTGCGAGCCTCTGTGTTGCTGTTTTTTATGCTTTGATTTTTTTTTGGGAGTGCCACTGCACCTAAAGACTGTACAATTTAGTGCAAGGCAAGTTTTAAAGTATTAAAAACAAACAAAAGAGCAAATTTATTTAATTGTTTTGATGATGTTGTAACTAATGACTTTATGGCTAACAAATTCCTATCAGCTGGTGTTGACATGACAATTAAGTATTCTCTCTCTCTCTTCCCTCAAAGGTTCGTAATTTCATCTACACAGTAAAGGCTTATCCTGACTTCAGAGTGGACTCCCGCTTTGCACAGCAAGCAGAGGAGATAGCAGATGCTATAGAAAACAACCAGACCAGGCGTGCAGCCTATCTCTCTGAGAAGATGGTGCTTGACTATGGAACCCATGTAATAACAAGTGTTGATGCTGGGGCTTCTTTAGTGCAGGAAGACTACCTCCGTTCCTCCTATGTGGCTGACAGTGCATCACAAAGTTCCACCATCACAGGAACAGCTGGCTTAAACTTTTTTGACAAGCTCAAGTTTGACATAAGCAGCAAAGACACCCAACAGAGCTCAACACTTCAGACGTATCAGTCCAATATTCAGTACTCCCTCATCCAGAGCCATGGCGGTATACCTTTTTATCCTGGGATCACTCTGCAGAAGTGGCAGGAAAGCACCAAGAACAACCTGGTTGCCATCGACCGATCAGGATTAGCACTGCACTACTTTATAAACACGAACACCTTCCCTGATCTGCCAGAGCCCACGGTTGGTAAAGTGGCTGTATCAGTGAGTCAGGCAATAGAGCGCTACTACAAGGTCAACACCCGGCCTGGGTGTGTTGACGTCAGCTCCAAGAACTTCAACTTCCAGGCTAACGTAGATGATGCGTCCTGTGAGGGCCCTGCTACCAATCTCAGCTTTGGTGGTGTCTTCCAGAAGTGCACCCAAATAAGCTCAGATGCAGGTCCACTTTGCGAGGCACTGGCCCAGAAAAACCCAGATACAGGGGACTTCTCCTGCCGTCAGCCTTATGCCCCCACTCTACTGCGATCAGAAGTGAGGCAGCAGGGTTACAGTTTGTACCAATGCCATGACGAAAGCCATCATTGTGGGTTTTTGGGCCTTTCTAGGTGCCATCGTCAAGTGTGTGAGAACAACTACTATGTTCGCACTGCTCGGGTTGAAACTTACTGGTGCTCCGTAAATGGAAAAGCCCCAGACAACTCAGGGTACCTGTTTGGAGGCCTTTACAGCCCTTCCTTCGCGAACCCCCTGACCAACGCCAAAAGCTGCCCCCAAAACTTCATTCCTGTAAAGTTTCTCTCTGATGGTCAAGTGATCTGTGTTAGTAATGACTATGAAATTGGCACCAGATTCTCAGTTCCTTTTGGAGGCCTTTTCAGCTGTGAGTCAACCAACCCACTGGCAGGGGGTCAACGGCGCTGCCCTCCTCAGTTCAGTCAGCACCTAGCTACAGTCAGCGACGGTTGTGAAATCCTCTACTGCGTCAAATCAGGACTGTTCACTGGTGGGGAGCTGCTGCCAGTCCATCTGCCTCCTTTTACTCAGCCTCCACTAGTTACCATACAAGCCACCAATACAGTCATGGTGATGACTGAGGGAGAAAAGAGCTGGGTCAGAGTGAGACAGACCAAGATGTGGAAGCTGGCCGGGCCAGATGAAATCAAGGAGATTGTAAAGAAGTTTAATGCAGAGTCAAGTCAGTCTAGTGGAGCAAAGGCAGGAGTGGCTATTGGGGTCATTGCTTTGGTTGTCTTGGTGGTTGTGGGAGTGCTGTTCCTGGTAAAGAGGAGAAGGACAGGGTTATCTTCTGGGTTTAGGACTGGTAGGGGCTATGAGGCGCTAGGTGGGGAGATTAGGAGTGACAGAGCAGAAATGGAGACACAGGAAGAGGAGGCCTCAGAAATACAGACAGCATAAATGCTTGGGACCCAGAGGCAGAGATGAATAAGTTGTGACAGATTTTTTAAAAGCTGCCTTGCTGATTTTACACATCACTTTAGATATCACTCATGTTATTACAGGACAGAAGAGAATAAGAGCTACATAGTTTGAGACTTTCTTTTAATTCAAATCCTTTTGAAATGTTAACATCAATGACTAATTCACATTAAAAGAAAATTAACAACTGCTATGAATAATATATGCAATGCATTTTGTTATTTTAGAGATACATTTATGGAAAAAGATTGTTTCCATTTATCTGATATCGATATCTTTACTTTGAATCTAGATAGTTGTGTAACTAAATTTTGCATTTAGCTTCAACTTTCAGAAATTAGTCCTTAGTCACATCTGACTGCAAAAGCAACCTACCTCTGAAATCAACATAAGTACAAACACAGCGGCCGTGGCTCATGGATGTTACAGTAAACCAACACTGCCCTCATGAGGCCAAGATGTACAAAGTCATGTAGCACAAAAACAATGTTCCCTCTCAACATCTTGAATGCTTTGTCTGAAAATGTTATTCATTGAACATCTTTTTAAAAATATATTTGTTCACCACAATGATAATAAATGGAAACTATAAGATGAAATTACAAGCTGATATTGTTTAGCCTATAACCAGTATATAAATGAAGTATTTTGAAATATAGATTTATAAATAACTGACACTTGCTATGAAAACTGATGTATGTCTATTAAATGATTGCTAAATAAAACAGATTTTATACTTCTGTGTTGTCATGTCTGCCTGCCAATATGCACATAAATCTTTAAATATTCTAGTGCAAATTTCTAAAATGTATGCAAACATTTAGATGTGAAGCACCCCAAATTGTGTACAACACCATGTTAAATGCTCACCTACAAAAAGCTATTGGCCTTGTAATAGATCTCTGTGATTTGTAGTTGTTTCTCAGTAGTCTTGAAAAAAATTATTTAAATAATCTTCATGGCCTCAAAGACTTAAAAATTCTTACACATCTTCATGAAAGATGGAATAGTGCAGGATAGAGTCCGAAATAAACTCTTTGTGCCTCACCCACATTATTTCAGTATTCCTTTTCCATGTGCAAGGCGTGTCTCTATAAATGAATAGTAGAAAACAAAGAAGTGGAACAAATTATTTTTGTATGTGTGTTTTACGTTTTACTTGGTTTTGACGGAAATGGAGAGAGACTGGCAGGCAGAAGCACACATAACAAATTTGATACTTAACCTATGCATTAAAAGGTACTAAATGTCATATTTTTTTTTAACATAAAAACAATATATCCTTGTCAAATTAGCTGTGATAAATTAATATAATTACAACTGGGACCATGGTCAAGACCACTGGTAGCCTCCATCTCACACCAGTAGTTTTGTTAGTTTGTTTTTCAATATTAAAAACCACATTTCACACTCATTCCATTGCATTGTGTTGTAAAGAGGAAAGAGGATGTTGGCTTTATAAGAAACCCCGAAAGCTTTAGCTCCATATGGAAGAACAGTGGCCCTCTTCCTGTTTTCTTCCACAGAATAATTTCCCTTTGTGGTTTAAAGAAATCCAGCTGTTTTCCGGTTGCACAAAATGTAAAATTCAGCTTAGAGCACGGTAGAGGCTGTCTTCTTAGTGATGCTCTTAGCTGTTGACACAGTTACAGTGATAACCCAAGTTAATATGATAATAAAATATAAATGTTAAAATGTTACACGTGCCACGTTTGATGTGGTACTGATTTACTAATGTAAAAATGTTAAACATAGAACCTTAAAAGGAAATTCCCTGGAGTTCCCAATATGTCACCGGAATTCAGTAGTTCACTTTTTTAGTTTTTTAGTTTCTAGCAATACTACTAGTAGCAGTGGTACAATTTTGTATTGAAACAATTTCTATGACATTAATGACATAAACTATTATTATTATTATTATTATTATTATTATTATTTTGCTAAGGTCTCCCTGGACATTCCTCAAAGACCTCTGGCGGTCCTGGGACCCTATTTTGAAAACCACTACTAAAGTAACAGGTTGACAGCTCATAGTGACACTGGGTAAAGTATGTTGAAAAGTGAAAGCATTAAGCCAGAGTGAATATTGCCTCTCTGAAATATCAAAATTTGGGTCTTGTAGGGTTAAAACTCGCAGCTTTCTCTGTCCGAATTTGGAATAAATCACACAGCAGAGTCTGACGGTACCATTTATTTTCTTTAACCTTACTCAGAAAACCACCAACACTCCACCCTCATCCATAAATAGACAACAGTTTGGCTGACAACATGGTCTTGGTTAGGTTATCAGTACACAGACAGGCCGGCTCAGACATTATGTAGTCAGAAACACACACACACACACACACACACACACACAAACACATGCACACACTCACTTACATGCACGTGCATACACACACACACACATCCATTTCCTGTAAAGAATGCTTATGCCAGAATACATCTTGTCTCTCGTGACTATAAAAGCATCTCCCTCCCCCAACACACACACACACAGCTGTGATGAGGGATTCATAAAGCTGGGTCTTGAACATGAAAACAAGCCCACTCATGCTGAGGAAATTGGTCTGACCTTGGGGTGGGGGGGCAGAGAGAGAGAAAAAAAAGAGAGAGAGAGAGAGAGAAGGATAGAGACACTGCCTGAGGCAGAGCAACTCCCTTGGTCTTTTTCATAAGGCGGAGGACACACAATAGATTCCACTCAGCAGGCTTTCAGCAAGGCCGGCGAGCAAAGCCAAAACTCACTCAGCCATGACTCGATTTCCAGCAGGATCAGGAGTTTAGTCTGTTTTCAGTTCATTTTTGAAGTGATCCGTTTATAGGAATAGTGTTCAGCGCTATTGATGGATTAAGTACCGAGGAACAACAAACATTTATTTTTAATCTGTTAAAATCCAGAGGCATCTCTGAAAGGGACAACACCCACAGCCTAACAACTCCGCTGAACAAAAGAAGAAGACACCAACGGATGAAAAACAGGAAGGGAAATCAAACACAATCCAAGGTAAGAGTGTATGTAAGGCTGCTTGCATCCTGCATATTTTTATTCTGCACGTTTCTAATGTTGACACAGCAGCTGTGGCAGGATTACATGCTCCAGTTTTCAAAAGAGAGAGGATTACAAACTCAGCTGTATTTACAGTTTAAGATGCACAATAAATCTGGATGTATAAGCTATGACTTGCTACCAGAAGCCACCCTTTAGTTTACCCATTAATATAACTGCCAAAATTTGTTATCATGAAGGAACTATAGAAACATACCGCCTGCACTGCCAATCATGGGTTTCCAATGAGACATTCCTTTCATTTTAGAGCGATTATGACAGCATGGATTTCTCTTTGCAAAATAATCCTATGTAGGCCTTATTTAATGGTTTATTTGTAAGCTCAGTCAGATATTTTATATTTCAGTAATCATGGCTGCTGCTGGATTCCAACCTGGCAACCTCTTCCTGTTTATGCTGGTTTGGCCAATCGTGTTGGAGGTCCGCAGGGTCCAGGCTTGCTGGATTGGCTCAGGGCCGGAATGCGAGAAAGCCCCCTTTGTGCCGGGCTACAACCTGGCAGGGGAAGGTTTTGATGTGGTGCGCATGCGTCGAACAGGAGCATATGTCATCAATGTTAAAGCTCATCTGACTGACAACCACACCTGTACACTCTGTCCCAATCGCTATCAAGAAGGACAGGTAACGACTAGTTAACTGCAAAACTTTGTGGTGCAATTCCGCATTGTATAGTGCCAAGTGTTCTTCCCTTTCATTTTCTCCTTTTCCCTTCACTCTTTAATTCCATCCAAACCACATAATTTCCTCCTGGCTCCTTTGTTTTCCCTTTCTACATTTCCTCTGTCTTCCCTCTCTGCTATTCCACTCCACCTTTTACCATTTTTCTCCCTACTCCCTTTTCTCTCTGTCCTCCAGATCCAGAAGCTCCCAGCGGCAGTGTTGGACTGGCGGCCCTTCAGTCGCTGCAGTAAGCAGCTGTCTAGTGCCCTCCACCACTCTGTGAACTCCTTGCTGCGGAGCTCCAACTCCCTGGTCACTAACAACTGGGGCATGGAGCTCAATCTGGAAGAAATGGGGAAGGCGGTGTTGGGGGGAACCCGCTCAGACATGGCAAAGTTTGCCCGTTCACAGGACAGTGTGGATAAGGCCACTTTCGCCATCCATGAAATCAGCTGCACTTACTATAGGTAAAGGCACAATGGAGTTTGGTTTTATATGACCTGTCTAAAAAATTTGGCAGTATTTGGCTATCACATACGTATTTTGGAACAAAATTTAGCACCAAAACATGTTCTGATTGAGAAATAAATATGAGTGCAAAAAGTGAGGTACTGTTGAACAAGCAGCATGTGATATGTAGCATCATAGTGGCATGAACCACTATGAACCACTCAACAGTGGTTCATAGGAAAATGGACATAGATGCCCAATTTAATCTGGAAATATTACTGTCCAAATATACAGATTTTAGGATTTTGCCAAAGCCTTCCTCACTCCCTACATGAAAAATCTCATGTATTTCAGCCAACATAATTTCAGCCGAACAACAAAGTCAAATTTGTCAAATAAACCTTCTCATCAGCTTGTAGGTATGCCTTTGGTTACAGGAAAGCATTACTTTCAAACGTCGGTGACTAAAGTTTTGAAACAAATTTACAAACTTATAAATAGTACTATTCTGTGCCATTCATGACTATCTAGTTCATATTCATCAAAGCCACAGAACAAAATACAAAAAGACAGACATTTGATCAAGATACAAATGCACAAAATTTTAATTTATGACAGCTAAACAGGTGGGACCTTACAGTGAACTCAGTTATTTATTGTCTTCAACCAAGAGAAGACGCCATGAACAAAACAAACAACACATAGCTCAACATTATATTCCTTTTTTGTTGTGGCTGAACACGACATGTGTTGTTATTTCAGCTACAGGCTGGCTGATGAACCCCAGCTCAGTGCAGAGTTCGCCAAGCATCTGAAGAAACTCCCACAGAGCTTGGATACAAGCCAGAACAGAGCCCTCTACAGACGGCTGATAGACACCTACGGGACACACTACATACACCAGGTCAGAGGGCCTTGTGTCACAGATAGGGCCCAAAGGTGGGGTAAGGGGTTGGGGAGTGGACCCTTCCCTGCTTCTTATATAGTGTGCCTGGGCAGTGTCTTTCCTTATGTATGTTCTGTGCAGTTAATAGTTAAGTGTTATCCTTAGATGACACTGGAGCATGCATCTTGATATTCTGGGGCCTAAAAAAGATGTCTTGAAAATGGAAACCAGAGCTGATGTGGCAAAAACAGTTTTTAGTAAGACATACAAAGATGTACCCAATGGTGCTCTAAAAGTGTAAGAAAATGAAAAACAATTACACAAGTTTTGGCCCATTTATAAGGCATTTATAAGGCAAGTTTTGGCCCATTTATAATTTTAAATACAGAGAATACATAGGCTTTGGTTGATGAGTTACAGGTATAGGCAGCCCATTGGGTGAAGCTCACTCACAGGATAAACTGCATGCAAATCTTCATTATTTGGCACTTTTTGAACACTGTTTTGAACCATGTCTTTTTAAAGAACTTGAACATGATGGAGGCACTACAGTTAAGGTCAATCATCTTTGCCATAACTGCTACACCGCTGTCCTGATACTGTAACTTGGCGGGACAACACATCCTGTTACTGACTGATCCAAAGGATGCCTCCATCATTTGTGGTGGACGACATGCTTCATTTATTTAATATGTCTGTCTAACTCATATTTGTGTCCCAGGTCCAGCTTGGTGGTAAGGTGAGGCGAATCACTGCCTTCAGGACCTGCCTGGCGACGCTGAAGGGCTTCTCTGAGTCTGATATCAAAAAATGCCTGAACATCGAGCTCCGGGTGGCTTTGGGTTTCCTCCCTGCCAATGCATCCTTCTCCAACAAATGTGAGAACCTTCTGAAGGGTAACATGAGCATGGGCTTCTACCAAGGCTTCATGACCCACAAGATCGAGGTCATTGGAGGGGAGAGGTACTTCCCAGAGATACTTTATGATCAGGATCCGTCTCAGGCATACCATAGCTGGATGAGCAGCCTCCACGACAACCCTGACGTGGTTTCTTACGCTATCTTCCCTCTGCATCATCTGGTGGAGGACCCAGAGATCAGCGATAACCTGAGAAGCATCGTCACAGGGTATGTTAAGGAGAACCAGCTGTCAGAGGACCAAACTGGTTTTAAGAAATGTTCCCCAACTCCCAACCTGGACCATCACTGCTGTCCTCTGCGGGCTGGTAGAGGAACTCTGAAACTGCTGATCCACAGAGCTGCGGGTCTGAGAGCAGACACGTTCACGAAAACAGACGCCTACGTGAAGATCTTCTACAATGGCATATATGAGGAGACGGAGACGGTGATGGATGATAACGATCCAGTGTGGAATGCCACTTATGACTTTGGCTCAGTGGAGTTGGGAAACCAGTTGAGGTTTGAAGTCTGGGATAGGGATGTGCTTTATAATGATGTGGCAGGGAGATGCGTAGTCTTCCCTGAACTAGGAACTCACTCTCTAAGCTGTCAACTGAGCAAAGGGGTTCTCTATTTCAGTTATGTCGCCAAATGTGACGCTCACCTGACAGGTTACAGATGTGGACGATACACCCCCAATGCTGAATAGACGATAACTAGATTAGAATGTATTACTACTTTACATTTTTATATTACAGTACATGATGTTTATCAGTATAGTGCTGAATAGAATAACTCCAGGAAGATCATCAGGGAGTTTGCATGTTCTCATGTTTGCAAAGGTTTCGTCCCACAGTGCAGACATGCAGTCTTTTGAACTGATTACACTAAATTGAACTAGATCTGAATGTGTTTGTGTGTTAGCCCTGTGATGGACTGGCAAACTGTCCAGGATTTTCCCTACTTTCCCCTCAATGCATGCTGGGATAGGCTCCAGTTCCTTGTGACCCTGATAAAAAATAAGTGGGTATAGAAGATGGATGGATGGATGATCAGGCGTGGCAGTTGGGATGAGAATACAAAATGGGTTATATAAATATCACAGTGCAACAGCGCCAGGTAATGGGTAAGAAAACTGTTATTCCCATTGTATTTTGCCTTGAAAATGCAATGGAAATGCAACTTAAAATGCAGTTTCTTAGGAAATTAGGTGATTTGTGCCAACAATTTGGCTGCCATCCACCTTCATGCCCTCTCCAATTCCAACTGGTACATATCACCATTGGGGGCATGATAAGTAGATCAAATAAAACCTATATAATAAAATACTGCTTGATTACTGTTTATCATCTGCTGCTGTTATTAAAGGCATTCCCCTTTGTACAAAAAGAACAAAATAGACATTCATACACATTCACACATCAGTCTTACACTGTGTAACATGGGTTAAAGAGCTTACAGTCTTGGCAAGATATTAAGATTAATTTATGCCTTATTCACAGTGGGATGAAATACAGCAATGGTTTCATTAATATTAAGATGAAGTCAAATACCTGTGATGACCTCCACAATTAGCAGATCTAAGTAATGATTTTGTATGGGTTTTGAAGATAGAGAGTGAGCAGTAGAAAAGTAGATTTCTGCCTTCCAAGCAATGAAGATGTTGGATCTTGAACCAAGGTCAATTATCCCACTACACAGTTTAAAACTTAACAACAAAAGCCTAACTGCTTTTATACTAATGACCTTTATGTTAAAACAATGACATAAGCAAAAAGGCCATAAGCTCACTGCCGCAATATTTTTGCCATTCACTACATGTCCTTACAAAAAAATATGTAGCAACAATGGAGTTAATGACAGAAACAGATACTACATATTTGCCAACAGATGCATATCTAGTCTATGTACAGAGGTTTGCCAAAAAAAAAAAAAAAAACCAAAACCA
>OMKZ01026298.1:88950-101697 GCA_900302535.1 Neoniphon sammara
AAAAAAAAAAAAAAAAAAAACACATCCAAAACCAGTGGGTGTCAGCATCAGCAGGTTAATATTTTGTACATGATCCAGTGTGAGTAGTGGGTCTTACTTTTGGCCCTTATTGCTAATAAAATACAGTCAAGACCAAACAAGAATGTATTACAATGATGTTTTATTATTCAATGCAAACAGGAACATACAAAAACATATAAATGACTTCATAAAAGCTTTAACAGGAACAGTTGTACACTTACAACACACTATCTAGCCACTTGTACAGTACATTAACAGAGCAGCTGCTTACTCTGTTAATCATCCCCTGTGTGTGGTTTGGGTCAACAAAGCATACGTCTCCATCCCCAGACATCAACTGAATCAATAAAATCATCATATTTCTCAAAGACATATCATGAGTCTATGATATATTTTTTTGTACTGGAGTAGAGTTTTGACCACTATAACAACTGGAATATCTGCACATTTCAGTGATCCATCACACTTGATCCCATCTTAGGCGACTTAAATTCACTGTGTCAAAGGTCAAGCAGGAGCATATTCCACACATTCCAAATAGAGTAACAGAGATTACAAGTAGAAATACTTGGGCAACTTTTTGATGCAATTTAAGTGGATATAAAATGCTTGGACCAACGATGATAAGAGAGGAAATCAATATGGATATTAAAACCATCAGCAAACAGTACAGTTTCTCAGAACTGCTGGCCTTAAAATACTTCCTGTGAAACATGACAACAAAAAACTTTGGATGTAAAGAAGATAAATTTACTATAAGATGAGGCAGGTTTAACAGTTTACATTTAACCCTTTCTAGTCTCCAGGCCCCACCACCCACATCCACCCATCCATGGTTCATCCACACACCTCTCTGGACTATACAAGACAGTTCCCATACTACAATATGGAATATTCTGTTCATTCAACATACAGGGATATTTATGAGCAGGACATAGCAAGGCAAATTAAACATCTATCTTGAATAATTCCCTGGTCAAGGACAAAAGCTACTACCACATCACATCAAGGCTTACCCACTAGCCTGGTTTGCACTACAATGTCATGAAGGAGTACCAGTAAGCACTCCAATCACCATCACAAGCATACCAATACTTTGTTCTTAATGCGATTAAGAGAAAATTGCATTTTAAGACAAGGGGTTATGTGAACTTAAATTATGACACTTCTTTTAACGGTCACATCCTTAGTATAGCAATTACAACAGAGGGTACGCCAACACAATCTTCATTACATAATGGTTCCTTTGACATCTGAACATCATGTCCCCTATGTTGGTCTATCATAGTTCTCACAACTTGAGACCCTTGCTTAACATTTTTTTAAAGCTACAAAATTTGGTTAGCCTATATTATTCTCATAATCGAACTAAGGGCAATAATTGGATTATTTTATGCATGTAAAAATAGTATTTCAGGCATAGCTGCACAGCCTCACAGGGAATCGGATCCTCTCAATATCAGAAGTTACTCTATAGCAGCGTGTGGTTCGCAAGCATCTTTTTAGTCTATATTAAAAAAATGTTCTGTCAAGTTTTTATTATGAGTCCCAGGCAGAGACAAATTTCTCAAATGAGGGTCCTCGGACAAGGTGTAAGACTGGCTTTTAACGGAAATCTGAGCACACCAACGGTTATGTCCAGTAATTAAACTATTCAAGTACTTGTAGCAGGTTTACATCAGTTCATTAGTAAAAAAAAATGTTTCAGTCGACTAGTCTGAGCCAGGCAGACAGCAGTGGTCTCAACAAGTTTTTCAGTATAGACACAAAGTGCGTGCTCAGTCAGCACACTGAGGTCCGCCCAAAATCACAGGAATGCCATTTCAGAAGTGTGAGTGTATTTGTACAGCTTCAAGTTCAGTGTGATTGTGTGCGTGTATCACAGCCCCAGTGAAGCCTTGAGCAAAGTTGCCATATCTTCAGGTATGCTCCCATCACCACCTAGAGGAGAAATTGTGACTTATTTTTTATTTGTAAAGCTTTCAGGGGGTCCCCTAACCTACAAACATGCCATGCCAAAAAATACTACCACAAGCAAACAGCGGTGAGAATTACAAGACAGCTTTCAGATATTTTATATTTATATATTTTATACAACAGTCAGTTCTAGTAGAGTGATTTGATTGGACAAGAGGCATTCCATTAGTGCTACAGTGTAACAGCACTCGGATGTTTTGCTATTATGTATCACTCCATTTCACAAGTGTACTGTAATAAGCATTAATTAATTAATGGCTATGATCTACATTGTAACAAACTTAGCATTGCCACCGTTCAAAGATGGACACATTTCCAAAAATAACATTTGAGTTCAATTGTCAACAGTCCTCAGAAGAAGACGAGGGCGAGGATAGAGGCATGAACACTTCACTTCAAACCTCCAGGTGTGCTTCTACTACATCAGCAGGCCTGCCATAATGTGTAGACTTCCACAGAGTAGCAAGCTAGCTGGCTGTCAAATCGGTTATGTGCTGCTTAGCAACTGAGAGCAACTTACAGAACACTGTTGGTTAAATGTAATTTTAAAATAAGTGTGTTAGTAGGCCACTGAATTCTTCCAACTTTTTTTCTCAAGGCCCACATATAATAGGATTTTACTGATAAATATTGTTCATGTTTAGGTGCGAAGGAAAACTACTCTTTCATTTTGGCCATTTTTGCAGGGTTTATGTATTTTAGATTTCATTGGCTCAACATGCGTTGGACCCTTATTTACAGGCCTGGATAAAGACCAGAGCAGTGTTAGGATCTCCTTGTCCTATTTTCTGATCAGCTTCCACCACTGGTGTGTGTGAAGGACATGTAAAAGTCTGTTTTTTGAGAAGTGGCTATTATGGTAATGTATAATAATAGAAGTCTCGTGAACGTGCTTGCAGTTTACGAGTGGTTGGCATTAACGAACATACACGTGTGCGTACCAAGGAAATGACACAGTTCAGAACGTCTGATAAATGCGGCAGAAGGTTTTAGTTTGTACATATATATATATACGAGGAAACTTACACAAACATTTACAAATGTATTGATAAATGAAGCCCAATGTGTGACACGTCCATCTGTGGACTCATGATGTCACCAAAGTCAACAAGTTTCAAATTCTACTCTTTGCAGCTTTAAATTAGATGCATTTTGCAATTACCAACTTGTGGACTACTTTTTAAGTTCTACATAGGGTTGATAGATGTTACAAGTTAGCTGTGACTCCCAACAGTGCTACTACATATGAATGTGCCTGTGCATAACAGCGTAAAGTAAGGCATGTGTGCTTGTGTCAGTGTTTAACATGTTGCATTTGTGTTAAAGAGAGAGTATGAGCATGCAGTTGTGCTGGTGTCGAAAACGTGTGCGCGCGCGCACTGTATCTTCTTACCATCAGCAGCAGTCATATCCTGTTCCAGTTTGAGTTTCTTCTGGCCCAGACGCAGCATGCAGTCCTCTATACTGTCCTTGCTGATCAGCTTAATTACCTTCACCGGCCTGACACACACACACACACACACACACAGAAATAAGTCCCTTTCACACATACAGCCTGATCCCCTAAGTTGCTGGCACCAGGGTCATATGTGAGTGGCAGCCCATTTATTGCCTCGCCTCAGTAGAAAGACATGTTTTGTTAGAATAACAGAAACCTGTACCAGTAAATCTAATGTGGCAGTTTTATGGTATTCATGTGTGAATATCTTATACTGTATACTTTAAGTACTATATACTTACTGCACAGAGTAAGGAAAATTAGTACATCCGCTTCTTCTACTATAATTAAAATGGAAGAGAGTTGACAGAAAGAGATTTTTGCAGAACCACACCCCCTCATCTTTACTTCATACCCAAACTTCCCCTCCTTTTGTACCTATTCAGTCTTAATTACTGTGTTTATTTATGTGTGTTTTTCTTTATATATAGATAGAAAGTATTTTTTGATTCCACCCTCACATCTATTTGTGGTGTTTTCTATGTAAATATGACTTAAGCGTTCAGGCCTGTGTGTGTGTGTTCTCTTTCTTACTTGGTCTGGCCTACACGGTGACATCTGTCCTCAGCCTGTTTGTCATTGTAGGGATTACAATCTATGTCGTGCAGGATGACAACATTAGCTGAGGTGAGGTTGATGCCCAGGCCACCAGCTCGCGTCGACAGCAGGAAGACAAATATTTCAGTGTCCGCGTTGAACTCATCAATCAGCACGATCCTGCAGGACAGAGTTTCCAAAGATTACACGTGACATTCTGTTAAATCAAGATTCGAAGACCTTAAAGACATCTGCATCTTTGCTGAATACATCATAAAACACATTCCTGCAGAAGGTGACATAACTTAAAGTTACAGAAGTGTCGTCAAATGTATAATGTATATATAAGTATTGACTGCAATTCCAAAAAAAGTGAGACATGCTTATTTATGTCAAATAACAACAAAAAAATAATAATACTATAAGGACAGACTAGAAGGACAGACTTTTATAGGCCAAAATACTATCCTACTTATGCTTGATCTAACAGTTATATGAAAACAAAATTGTGCAATATAAACTACAATAGCAGCTTAGGCTAACTTTATGTTTGTGAGTGAGTGAGAAAAGGTGAGAGATGCCGACTTGGGGGAAAAAGTGTGAACCTGCACAATGGGGAAGGAGGAACACATCGGGAATTGGCAATGACAAAAATGAAAAAAAAATGTGAAAGTGCAAAAAATAGGCAGCAGTAATGTAATACATAAGTCCTGACATGCTAAATGATGCTATCGCTATTGCTAGGCTAACATCTGATGCAGGGAGCAGACATAAGACCAACCATGGTGCCAACTATACATAAAGTTAATTCAGAATAAATTCAGTTCTAGATAATTGTGACTAGTTATCAATGCTTTAACTAAATTAGTTTCTAAAGGATTCTGACCCGAATTAACAGGATTATTTTATACATATTTCTGGCCCAGTGGCAAGGACTGAATCGACTCCTAACTTATTCTGGTTTAACTGTATCAAATCCCAAACCATTCTGACCTGTTGGCTATGGGCGTGGATCCGTCCAGTCTGGTATAGCGATGCTTGAGGTGCTTCAGTAGTATTTCTACGATATCCAGCATCATGGTGAACTGACTGAATAACACCACTCGGTCTCCCTGTAGGATGAGAGAAAAACAAATGTAAAACATGTTCTACATTAACACAACATTGGTGAAGAGCAAGAAATAAAGATGTAGAGAGACAGACGGTCAAACATCATAATGGCTGTAAAACGCCTTTACATTTTTACCTAAGCAAAAACTCTACATGTATTTCCCAGGCATGAAAAACATTTAGCCTCTTCCTGTCTGTGTTTACCTTGTCTTTAAGAGAGGCCAGCAGCCTTGTGAGGTGGTCGAACTTCCCAGAGTCCAGCAGCAGGTTTTTTTCAAGCTGGTAGGAGCTGATGGAGGTGTACTGCTGGCAAAGACAATGCAGCTCAAAGTCTGACATCACCTCCATGTCCTCCTGGATCAGAGCAGCTTCAGCGTCGAAATGAGTCGGCTCCTGAGGAAGGACGGAAAGAAGAATGGAGTGAAGACTACACATGAGACGAGGCAGTAAATATATCAAACAAACTTAATAACTGCAGAGGGAAATAGCAGAGTAGATTAAAGAGGAGAAAACAAATAGAGACTACAACCAACTGTCTAAGCTTACACAAACGTTTTGATTAACCATTTAGCATATAATCTCTTCTCATTTAAGTTTAAAGTTTGTGCCTTTCTATTCATTACCAATTGCTGAAATTCACTTCATAGTGGGTATTCCAAAACTGAATACATAAAAATCTGTCTAAACACAAGAAATAAGTGGTATGCTCTTTTAAGTAAGATATTGTTTGATATCTGTTTGCAGTGCTATTATACTATGCTTATCTACACCTGCTGCATGCTAACCTGCCAGAATTAATTGGTTAATTATCCAGAATAAACATGGAAACTCCTGAACTGAATAAATGTTGTACCAGTTCACACAAAATTATTTGCTTGTTCCAGCTTGTTGGAAGACACTGATGAGTGGAAATCAACAAGGGCCAATTGTTTTGCATACAACATGGCCTAGTGCACACCACTGCACTCATGAGAGATGAAAACATGAGCCGCAAACTGGTCCAAATCTTTCTGCCAAGACAGAAAGCATAAATAGGCCCAGCAAACTCATCTAAATGCTAAGCGCAAATTTGAATGTACTCATGTTGATGAATGGTAATTGTATGAACCATTAACAATTGTGTAATTTGAAAATTCTGCTCCATCCAATTCATGGGAAAGTAGAAGGAATGTATATGTATGTGTGTGTGTTCATTCATGATACTGTAAAGTTGTTTGGACACAGCAGAAAAGACAAAGAGAAGGGCCAGTTAAGAAACAGCACCAACCTTGAGCATGAGCTTACTCATGTCTCTGAGTTTGTCCATGGTGTAATATTGCCTGTGAAGAAGAGGGTGGTTGGCCATCTTCCTCAGCTGCATCATCACATTACTCAACTCTCGCTCTGCAGAGAGAAAAGGTGAGAAAAAACATTACATATCTTTGCAAACACGTCTCTTATTGTTATAATATAGTGCACTGAAGTACAATAAAGTGCGGTTAATGAAGTCTTACTCTCTCCAGTGTTGGACTGTTTGAGTTTCTTGAAGAGGGTCTCGTAAAGAACCTGCTGCTTCTCACTCATGGAGCAGAACTCAATCTTCTCTTCCTTGGCTGGCAGCTGCTGGAGGACCTGGAAAAGACAAGACCATCCATTATTCAACGACTGAAACAAATGAAATAACAAATGAAAATTGTCATGAATTATTACTGAAGCTTTTTGACACTGTAGACTGAGTTATGGTTTTCTTTGCATTCAGTTAGAATTCAGTTTCCTATTGTCTAATAACGGTGCCATCAACTGAAACATCTCAAAACATCCCATCCCACCTGGCTAAAGCAAGAGCTGAATGTGTCAAAGATTTCAATCAATATTGAGATGCACAAACACAGTTCTGTAATGCCATACTTCTCTGCAATTTATCTTACATCCCATGCAGCACCATTTCAAATTGTATCACGACACTTGTGAGAGAGATAGACAGCGGTCACACGGTACAAATTTGAAACTTGACCAGGTCAACTCACCTCGCTCTTGACCCTTCGGAGGATAAATGGTTTCATGATGAGTTTGGCTTGAGCGATGCGATCCCTCTCAAAACAGCTCTGTTCCTCTTGCGATTTCTGACACAAAACATGAGACCGTTCAACTCAGATGAGACACTACAAGCCAGATCCTTAAACTGTTTTGCATTTAGAAGGAGCAACTGCTGAAATCAGAGTTTATATTTGTTTTATCTGCATGAGCTCTTCAGGTTACACACTGACATGGAAGCAGCATGAATAATGATCGATGAACTCTGCAGCAATTGATTTCCCCCCCTATTTCTGCAGGAACTGAAATAAGAGGACATATATGCTTTAGAGTCAAATGCCCATGGTTCATCTAGCTGAGGAGTTGCTCCAGTAACACATGAACTTTGTTATATCTGGTGGTGTATTCACGCACTGTCACAGTCAATTCATAGTTGCTGTCTCGCAGCCTGTTATTTTATAAAGTACCAGGAGTGTAATATGGGCTTCAGCAACTCAAAGTCATGTTTTTGTTGATCTCGTATCAGAATATCTCAGTTATGCTTCATGTTGCTGACCACTGGCTCATTTCAGAACATATTGATCGGTTACCAGCGTTAACAGTGACTACGTTTACATGCAGTCAATATTCAGGTTAAGGTGAATATACCGGTTTCTGAAAAATTCAGAGTAACCCGTTTACATGCGTGAGCAAATAGGGTTATTCCTCTATACAATTGTAATCAGTTGGGATATCCTGATCAAAACAGTGACGCACGGACAACGTCTCGACAACAGTACTCAAAAGACCAAGATTCATTGCGAATAGAACATGCGCAGAACACAAATGAATGTTCATTTCAATCGGGATATCCCAATAGGCGTATACATGACCCAATATTTGGGTTAGAAAAGGAGTAACCCAGGGGTAATATTCGGGTTTTTAAAAACCGGAATATGAGCATATTCCGGTTTTTCAAAAGGGTTATTGGTGTTTACATGGCCGTGCGCAACCAGGTTATTGCTAATATTCCGGTTATGATCGGGTTATTTGACTGCATGTAAACGTAGTCAGTGATTATAGTGTCATAGAATAGTCAGAAATTATTTTTTGTCACCTTAAACACTTTAAGGTTCAGACATGCACACACATATGTACATAAATGCATGCTTATCAAAGGAAACCTGTGTACTCTCAGAGTTCAATCACACCTAATCTGTTTTCCTTGGTCTGAACCATACTTGAAAAGTTTACTTTGCTGCAACTTGCTACTTGTTTTGTTTAGGTTCACACTTCCCAATTTTAAGAAAACCAAACCTTGTGAAAAAAGTTGACTGTAGTTTATTCACAAGCCCAAGTTTTTACATTCTCCAGTGTTCAGATCACTTAAGAATGCATTAAGAAACAGCTGAACTTCAACACCAGCCAAGTTTACATTTTGTTATGCCAGACTTTCCTAGCATAAGTAATCAGTGCCTATTGGATGCGTGTCTCTTTAATCCCATGAAATTGTTCCATTGCTAGCACTTTTGGGGTCGTTTTCTTATTCCATGCCCCCCATGTTTGAACGACATTTTTCTCAGCTGTCCAAATGAACTTGACTAAAGGAAAAACACTTCAAAATTGAATCAAATCAATCTAAACATGCTTGCCCTCGCAAACAAACACACACACACACACTTACGATGGAAAACATTCTGGAGATCTGTGAAGTGGAACTAGAGAACATAGAAGGCATGATGAAGTTTAAAAGGGACATAAGCTCTAAAAGGTTGTTCTGTAGAGGAGTTCCTGTCAGCAGCAAACGATGCTCCGCCTGGAAGGAAAGAGGCAGGGAGAGAAACAGAAAGGAGAAAGGAGAGGGAGAGAGAGAGAGAGAGAAATATTCAATTGTAAAATACTGTGCCAATAGTAAAGTGAACTAATACCAATGGCCATTAGGTGGTGTTAAAGGATTTCCAAACATGAAACAGGAGAGAGAGGGGAAGCATGATAATAAAAGACTTAAGGACCACAGAAATGGGCGGCTATAACCAGTGAAAATGGCAGTTAACTAACGTTAATCCCCATAAGGTGGCGGTAGCGCAGAGAGTTCATGTTCTTCAGCATGTGACCTTCGTCGAACACAGCGTACTTGAGACGCAGCTTCCGGAAAAGACCACGGTCATTGTCATTTCCTATGGCCAGGTTATACCTGTAACGCAATACAAAAACACACATTTATTCATGAACACACACACACACACATTCACAAACTCATACACATTCTTCTTTAACCATTTCTCCGGCTACAGGATATACCTTATGGATGCTTTACAACAACAACACAGTGCAATACAACAGATACACAGCAAACCTGGGTCAAATATCGGTGCGACAGACAGTCGCACTGATACACCGTACAGTGGCCTTTCTGGTGTTTGGTGTATTGTCAATTACATAAAGTACATTAAGCTGACTTTCAATGCATTTGTGTTATTGAAAACTTAATGCCACTGTCCAAAGTGAAAATTCCTATTCCTCTAGTACTACAGGTAAGACAAAAGAAATAGTATTTTCTGACACACAGTCTGGGCTTGCTGAAAACCACAAAGCCCTGAGATCAATACATGGAGAAGTTAACAAGTAAGGGCAGAGGGAAGGTTTGGTACTTTTCAACACACTAAGAAAATTAAATGCAGTTGTTAGTGCTGAACGTGGGTGCTAAATATAGGTGGTTACTTCCAAATAGAGTTCATATAGGATAAAAGTTAAGGTCAGATGTCTGTTTTTTTCCCTAACATGCACCAATCCACTCAATAAAGTAAACAACACAAAGATGGTGGGGGTCGGGGCAATTCCAGGGACAGTGTGCGTGCCGGTTGCTTCAATCAACCAATCTAATTATTCAGTGGCAAAAAGCCACCCGCCTCAAAACAGGTGCCAGGCTTCACTCAAAAGATAATTACAGAAAAGACGAAAGCAGAACTACAACTAACCAACGCCCTGATTCTCTCGGCCTCTTGTCCAATAGAAAGAGACAGTAGAAATGTTGTGGCTTGCTACGGCTATGGCTTGCTTATCAGTGAAATCACCGTGTTGTGTTTGGCTGGAATAAAAATGTGTGTAATTCCCGGCTCTCCATAGCACATGGCTGCCTATCCCTGATTTAGGCTGTTAGTGGCACCAACTGTTGTAAACTCGATAGTATCTTTTTATCCCTTCACTAGTATTATTTAAGTGATGGAGCCTGTGGATTAGTGGCTAATCTGTACAGGTGTGCATGAGTATGTGTGTGTGTGTGTGTGTGTGTGTGTGTGTGTGTACTCACGTGGAGACAATGACATTGAAATCAACCTCTTTATTGAGGATTTCATGTCTGAGGTATCGGCGGTCGTCCACAGACCCTGCACAGACATGTGAGCACACAGTGTTTTTTTTGGCTCAGAACAGTGAGAAAATGTCAAGTTTGTCCCATATATCCCACGCTCATTAGTAAGCTAAAGTAGTTTATTGGACTCTGAATAAGACATAAATCTGTGAAAGCACAGCGAGAGCGTAGAAGAATTTCACATTTGGTCCATTTCAGCCATTTCTGAGCACGTTTGATCACTGCGAACGCCAGACGTTCCTGCCTCACTTTCAGAGATCATGTAGGGAAGATGTCTGAAAAGGACGAGGTGTGAAGTTGCCAATGTGTAAAGATGAAAGAGGAGCCTTACCATAATAGACAAGAACTTTGAGGCTTGGACACCACAGCTTCAGCTCCCTGACCCAGTTATCTGCAAGACAGAGAATGAAATATGAACAAATGACAGCTTATGTTTTCAAGCGCAATCATGGTTCCAGCCAGTGAGCAACGCTCTGACTAATTTCACCAGGCAGAAATAAAAGCTCTAGGAAATTTTAAAATTAAGCGTAGGAAGGCTCTTTTGATCTTGTTGGCTTATTATGCAGATAATGAGGGGATTGTACCTGTGATGCTGGCTGGTTAGCACTAATCTGAAACTAATGTGATGATTGGCAGGCCAGTGGCGTTGCGAATTCAAACATGAAAACAAATCAAAAACGACGTTCAGAATTTAACCAAATACTGCTGAATGGCACCTGTCCAGACTAAGTAGGGGCAGCTCCCTGCTGTCACACACAGTCAGTGTTAGCCAAGCTAACAGATTTAGACAACAGACATTAAATGCCGCAATGCCAGAATTTTGCTGCCTTTTGTAGGGTGTTAAGTAAGACTGCATTGCCTTGTTAGGTACAGCAAGACTGCCTATCCTCAGGCGCCCTGGTGGTTCACCATGTAGAGCGTGCACCATGTACCTATGAGCATGGTGGTGCAGGTTTGATTCTGGCCCATGCCCTTTATTGCATGTTATCCCCTTTCTCTCTGCCCTGTATTTCCTCTCTTTCCACTGTAACTATCCAATAAAACAGAAATGGACAAAAAAAAGACTGCCTTTCCTGATGCAGGGTAAGCTGTTACCTGTATTGTTAGAGCCACACAATTATTAATATGAACTGAACTTCTGAACTGCTTCAATTTCCAAATCGCAAGAAATTGTAATTTTATCAGTGTGGTTGGTACTCAAAATGGACTTCTAAACACTGTATTCTAGTACAAAGCCCAAGTTCTGGCCTATGATCGTATTTAAACAGAGCATATCTTTAGCAACAACATCTCAATTTTTGGTTAAAAAGTTTCTTGCTTTGTGAAAAAAAAACAATGTTGAAAAAATCTGTTTCTAAACCATCTTGCAATTATTGTAAAAGCCATATTCAGCTAAATGATAACAATATGACTGTCAGTATTGTGCTGGCACCGTTTCAAGTACGTAGGGGAATCAATGTGTCAGGGACTGCGCTTTATAAAGGTCTACCAATGTAAAAACCTTCTTCTACTTGAATCCTTTTTATACTATTCATTTAACTGGTGGATTAAAAGAGAGGATACCAAGTGTTTGTATCAGGAGGGTCATTACCCAATGTGGAGGACGGCACAGTGATGAGGTGAGGACCTTCTATTCCATCTTGGTAGAGCTGGGCTAGAAACGCTATGGCCTGGATAGTTTTGCCCAAACCCTGAGAGAGAGAGAGAAGAGGGAGTGAACAAAGAAGAAAGGGAAAGCCAGAGAGATACAGGCAGACAAACAAAGAGAGGTGAACAGAGAGCAAGATGGAGGGGGAAAAAAACATTTAAACACCTGCTTCTCAGATCACAGCAGTATAAACAGTAAAAATCCTGTCAGGACTTCAGTGACACCTCGCCTATAAAATCATCTGACACTGCACCTTAGCTCAACTATACAAATCTTACTTTGTTATCTTGTTTCTCTCACTCTTTTGGACCTAAAACAACAAATCTACCCATCTGCTGCCAGTACTTTCTTACACCTTTCTCCTCTGTACTTTATTATTTGTTCACCTGCAGCTTTATTCATACTGCCATACCAACACTCACTGACTGTCAGCTTGAACACGCCGTTGTGCGTCATCCTGCTCGCCTGATAGACTTATTCATCACTTGCCTATATTTGTGTGATTGCGTTAAGAATTAGTGTGCAGGTGTGTGTGTGTGTGTGTGTGGTGGGTCACAAGGGATGGGTAATTTGTTGGCAAACTGAAACTGAGAA
>OMKZ01026298.1:101717-112640 GCA_900302535.1 Neoniphon sammara
GAGTAACAGTGACTAAGAATTCAGCGTTATTAAATATTTCACACTTTATTTACAAAAACAAGTTCCCTATTCATGGGAGAAGTAGAGTGTGTGTGTGGAGCGTTAACTTGTGTCATGTGTGTGTCATGTGTAACTAATGAGAGTGCTTCTGGTGAACAGGAAGTGAGTTCATTCAGTGGTCAGTGTGGATGATAGATGTATCTCCCCGGGGTTAGACAGATACATGTCTTGTTTGCCAAGTTTCTGTGATAACAGAAGTGAGAATCAATATTGTTCTTGCACTCACCAAGGGATAAATTGCCTACATTTCACACAATGTAATACTGTTTTTTGGTGAATGCTGTCTGGTAGATGTTGATGCTGTGTGTCGGTTCTCTTTTCTTTTACTATCTATATGTGTTATGTGGTTTGGTGTCTTACCATTTCATCAGCCAATATACCGCTCAGTTTGTGCTGGTGCAGAAGGCGCAGCCACTTCAGACCGATCAGCTGATAGGGCTTCAGCTGGAACCTGACAGACAACCAATGACAGACTGAGACCAAGATCTGGATTTAAAAATCCTAACATGGCAAAAATTCACTGTTTATGGGAACAAATATTTAAACCTATTGGCATTTAAAGAGTGATTCTAAATGCTCTGCCAATGTCCGTCTCCTGAAATTAAAGATACACTGAAAGGGAAAAAAAATAAAAACAAATAAATAAAAAAGAGTTGTATTCACCGGTAATAATGCACTTAATTACACAAAGAAGATATAAGCCAGAAAAAAATGCACTCAAAACAGCACAAAATCATTTCAGCTCTTCTTGTAAATGCTTGAGGCTTACTCGAGGGCTGACTTACTCAACTTGTACTCAGGAGGCAAAACATTTGGACTGACGTCTCCTCTCAAGCTTGACATTTCTGTGCTCACGGCTAAATTCCAAGGTATTTTTTGCAGAAAGTTGTTTGTCTTTTGCATGATAGATTTGTCAGAGTATTTGTTTTTCTCCTTTTCCCATGAGCTGAGAGACTTGTTGGACCATTATAGAGGCTGTACACATACTGATTGCAAACATGTGTGTGTGTGTGCGTTACTCACTGGCTGTTGAGTATACTGGGCTGCTTCACAGCACGTGTCCCCTTCTCCATGACCTCTGTGACCTGTTTGACCATTTTAGAAGAAATGGTCTCACATGTAGACATGAGCCCGAGGACGACTGTTCGCTCTTTGAGGACGACTCTGCAGCCCAGCAGCAAGTCCTCTGACAGTCCACTCTCTTTTTTGAGGATATCCACCTGAGGAGGAAAGGTTTACACCGTCACAATCTATACAATATGGATGACATCTTCACAGTATTCGTTAGGGAAGTAGTAATTACACTGATAGACAATTTTTCTAGTAGATGACTTCTAACTGGGGGGAAAGGGGCAACAACAAAAAAATGTAGCATCTAGATGAAAGGCTCTGAAGGCTCTGACAGACCATAGTCTTTATCAAAGGCCTTTCTTGGAAGGGAGATATGCAATAAAATTACGGGACACAAACAGAAACACGGATGAGGGGGCTCATAGACAAAAGGGAAAAAGTAAACCATATGTATACACACATATAGAAACCACAGATTAAAGTCTAACTGTTTTACAGTTCCAACAGCATCACTGAAAGCACGCACCCTGTCCCTTTCCTGACCATAACTCATTGAGGCTCCAGTTAGAATTGGATTTACTCCTGATGCATGATGTATACAAGCCTGTAATGATTACATTTTCTGAACAACATTCATACCAGTTACTTATTTAGTGTCTGGCAATATTTGAAAGAAGAACGTAATGGTCTTGTTGGCAATTGCTGTTCCCATAGAGAGTCATATTGGTGGATTGAGGGACACACACAGTGCCTCTGACGGCTACACTTTTTTTAGGTCCACCTAGTCCTGCAGGCATTATCACAATTACCTGATCCTGAGCCAACTGGAGACAACGTGTCTTTCTCTGGACTGTGGCTTTTGCTTTTCAGTTTGTTGTGGAACAACTGTTTTAACTATCTGCGATCACCACGTGGGCGGCCAGGTGGGCTGTTGGAGGCACACACACCCTTCTTACACACACGTGCACGAGCAAACACAATGAAAACAGCATGACACGGATGAATGATCATGTTTATGCTGATGATTCACAACATGCAAGGGGAAGTAAACCAATATGACTGTCTACCACACATTTTCCTAATAACTGCCTCCAGCATGAGTCAGTATGATTTTAGGGACGTTTTCAACTCCTTACAACACCAAGCACGTTTCAATGTGCACACGACACTAGCATTTCACTCCGAATATTGACCCTGTGAACCCTGTGATGTTACACATAGACGCATGGTTGGAAAATGAAAAAAAGCTGCTGAAGACCTGATAAAAAAGAGGAGCACAAGGGGAGATTTTGTCAAGTGAAGCGCTGACACGCCAAACATTTTAAGAAATGCCTTGTCCACAGAATAGACAAGCACTAAAAGCACTCATTGAGCAAATAAAGCCTGAATGAAACCTGAATCCTGAAAGCCTGAATCAAACAGGTCATTAAGTCATTCACCAGGTGTTTGGTGAGATGTTTTCAGATTGAGATTGACTGCGGTTCTTTGTTACTTTTATGAGCAAACTGTTTTCTCTGAGACAGAAGCCTGACCTGTCTGCCAGTCTGATGTTTGTTATCTCTTTGATCTTTAACACACAGACACACACACTCTCTTACCAGTTTCCGCCAGTTTTTAAAGGGCCTCAGCTCAAGAATCTTCTGGGCCTTTTTAATAGAGCACCCTGCAATCAGCATCAGCTCGCCGAGCGATGACTCCTGGAAGAACGCGAGTATCTCTCCTTTGAGACCTGACACCCGCCTTCCAGGGGTCAACTCGTCATCTGAGTCATCGAACTCGCTGCTAATGACCTCCACTCCATCGCTTTCACCGTCGGAGCTGACATGCTCATTTGAGGCACGCGCCTTCTTCTTTCTCTCTGCGGCTCGTTTCTTAGCTATACTGGTCTCGCTGGCGAACCTGGACAGTGTCTGAGCAACAGAGGAAGAAGACGATGGTTTCTGGGGGGAGGATGAAGATGGCGAATCAGAACCTTTATTCAACCGTGATGACAGGTTGGTTGATTTGCGGTCTTTGCTCTCTTTTGAGTCCACACAGTCTTTACTGTCTTTTATATGGCCTGTACTCTTTTTTGCTTCTCTAAGATTTCCATGGTCTCTGGAGTCCTTACAATCTTTAGAGTTTCTACAATCTTTGAGGTTGTTCGACTCCCTGCGGTTGCAGCTTGACTTGTCTTTGCTCTTTGATTTTTTTTTCCTTTCCTTGGACTCCGGTGAGCTGGTATCCTCTGTCACAGAAGAATAATATAAGGAATGTCAATTACAAGTTTATTAAAAGGGGAAGCAAAAATTATCTCAGGATGTGCAAATTAATTGCACATAGACACGTGAGCTACATAAAGATGATCATATTCAGATTCAACACTGTGTTCTAACCTGCGTCTGAGAACATTTTCAGAACCTGATGAGCTTCTTCAAACTTCCATTCATGCTCCCGCAGCACCATCCGCAGCTCCTGTACCAAGACACACAACAGCAGAGCTGTGAATCAAAACCCGAAATCCTGTGTTTTTTTACTGCTTCCCCATTTCTTCCATAAACTTTCTTTTAAAATACAACAAAATGTGATAGACTCACTATCAAATTATTTAGCTAAATTATTTTACTTTCATACATCATTTTCTGTGTGTCAATACCTAGGTTCCCTTCCATATATTTTTGCAAATTATGATGAAGACTCGAATGGATACAGGAAAAAATTCCTCAATACTGGTAAAGTTTTTTTTATGCTTGCTCGAAGCGGGAATTTTATTTGTCCGTAAAAGTCATAATGAAGTCCTGGTGAAACATGTTTCAAATAGTGACATAGGCTCAGCATGATCAGGCTGACAAATAGTTCAGTTTGACTGCACAACAATTAAAATGTGGCCTTGGGACATTTGATAAATTTGTGTAAAATTTGTTTTTCAGCTGGATGGAACAGTACACACAGTACACTTGCAATTGTGAGTTGCTGGTAAGTCCTTGTATCTGAAGCACACAGCAACATATAATACAAAACCACGTTTCCACAGTCTGGTTTGTCTTCTCAATCACTCTGGCAAACCTCATAAAATTCCCACACTTGGGGGACAGGCTAAGCAAGACACTGAGTGTATATGTGTGCGTCTTCACCTCCTTGTCCTGGTCAGGGAACTTTTTTTGTAGTTTCATGACCATGGCTTCCTCCTTCTCCAAGGTTCGCCTTTCATCCTCATCCTCATAATCAGAAATTTCCACCTTTTGTTTACAGTAAAAAAAAAAAAAAAGTTTAACAGGATCCCTTACCCATTTCAATGTAAATAACAAGCCAGCATTGTGTAATCAGAGGAAACTCACAATAGCCATGTAGGTTGTTAACCTCATCACACTCAAAACTGTTATTATATTTCATCATTATGTATCACAATTAAACAAGTCCCCCATCATGCATCTACCCTGCTTAGTGCAGTGGTTACCAGACAAGTCCCTGTATTTTCTGACTACTTAAATGAAAACAACAGGCAATATCTTTGAGAGTGGAGCAATAAAGTAGCAGTAGCTTACAGTTACATGCAAAGTATGACGAGTTAGACTACAATGTTTGTATGTTTGAAAGTTGTTGTAGCACTCTCAATGGCTTTAGCTGTATAAAATAAGCAAAAGTGCTAGCAGTTAAAATGGCAAATCTTCTGGAATCAGTTGTCATATCGTTTACATCAAACTAAAAAAAAAACAAAAAGGATGTAACATTAGCAATCTCACCACTCGTGGTCTCTTCTTCTTGGTGGGCTGAATATCAGCACCACTGTCCTGGGAGCTGCTGGATGCACCCTGCTTTCTCTTCCTGCCCACATCTGGAGCTGACAAGACAAATTACTAGCATCATCTCTCTGCCCAATTTCATATCTCCTTTTTCTTATGTGATAAACATTGTTTTGCTCTGCATGGTATTTAGTGCATAAGGAAAACTACAGCCAATCTTTACCTCCTTTTTTATCACCAAACTTGACGATGCAAACAGCTACAGCTCCATCCAATGTACTTGTGCTCCCGATCACCTGAAAACAGGACAGGACGAGAAGGATTGAACAGGGCAAGGACCAGGGCTCAACAGTGAGTGTTAAATGTTAAAATCAACTCTTATACACAGTGGAATCAGGTCAAGAACAGTGTCCAGTGCAGAATTCACTGGAGATGCACTTGATGAGACTGCTTTCTCTACTGAGTACTGGAGGAAAAAAAAAAACAAAAACAAGTGCGTACATGCATAAAATTTCTTCTGCTATTTCAACACAGTTTGTTGCACCAGCCAGATTTACTCTATCAGTCTACTCTGCAGTAGAAAAGGGGTAACCTTTTGCATACTTGGGTTAGGAATAAGAGGATGCATTTATGAATTAAAAATACAGTACTTTGGCATATGCCTGTGTCAGTGTTACAGTCACTGATTGAGTGAGACTGGCTAAGAGAGGCTACATCTTATCTGAGACCTTATTTCTGGTGGAGCCCCAAATGAGAACATCAATGTGTTCTATGAACCTGAAACTCCTGAGGAAAGACAAACCTCTTAGATGTGTTTTGGGCTTAAAAAGTTGTAGAACCTCCGTTTTATCACTACTGACCTCCAGTAGCTCCTCTCTCTTCAAGCGAGGGAACATCTCATGCAGTTTGTTCATTTTTTCCTCCATGTCATCATCTTCATCTTCTGCTTGATCCTTCACCCCATTTTTGGGTGATTTACTTATAAAAGACAGACAAAGGGATGGTTAAGCAGATGGAATTTGACAGTCTCAATCTTGAAATGTTCAAAGCAATTTAAGTTTAACATGGTGTTTCTGTCTTAAGGCCCTGATGATTCAGATTCACAAGCTCGGGGCAGAACAGAGAATCACGGTGTTTCACTTTAATTATTATAATAACTAGGGCAGAAGCCATTTATGATATTTTTAACAATGTCAACAATATCGGCTCATGAAGTCAGTGCTTGATAATCAGATAAATGTGGCTTTCAAAAATCACTGGCCCAGTTGCATATTAGTTAAGCCTGCTTGACGGCATGGTGGTGCAGTGGTTAGCACTGTTGCCTCACAGCAAGAAGGTTGTGGATTCAAGCCCCGGCTGGCCGGGGTCCATTCTGTGTGAAGTCTGCATGTTTGCATGGATTTCTGCTCGGTGCTCTGATTTCCTCCCACAATCCAAAGACATGCATATTAGTTGAACTGGAGACTCTAAAATGCCCATAGGCGTGAGTGTGTGGGTCTGCCCTGTGATGGACTGGCAGCCTGTCCAGGGTGTTTCCCTGCCTTCCGCCCATACTATGCTGGGATAGGCTTAAAATGCATGTTCTGTTTTGGAGAATGATGCCATACAGTCTTCCATTTTAACTTTCAAATAAAAGCAAATCTGCTTGCAAACTGGTGGAAAAAATCCTGAACAAAAGTCAGTATAAAAGTGTTTAACAGCAACTGTCACACCAAGTCATTTCACTAATACTCTCCAGGATACCACACACATACAGAAAAGTACAAATTATTCTCTCAAAATCATGTTTCTATGCCACAGCAAAATGAACTTTTGCTGCACAAATGTGTTTTCGAGCGCTTTGAGTGCAATGGTTAATTAGTAGGGAGCTACTCACGTCACTGGGCTGCCCACCTACTAATGGTCATGGTAGGGAAACACTCAAAACTGCTTATTTCTGTTTGGTGCTTTGGCCACTCAAGCACTTCTGAATGTGCTTGTAATATGTTGTATAATCAAGTAATGGCTACAGCTACATTTTCCCCTTGTAATAAATTATTATAATTTAGATATAAAAATGCCAACACTCATTTAGTTACACTATTTTATTCAAAGGATGAGCTTTTCCAACCAGCAGCCTTGTGTATTAGGTTATTTTACTGCTGCGGATAAAGACATTAGCTGTTATGCTGTGTGGTTTGTTGGTGTCCTTGCTAGGGATTCAAATATAGTCTTTCTATTATGAGCATACAGACCATATGAAGTTCACCAATGCTCTTTTCCTTTACTACTACATTATCATTGCAGTGTGTGTAGCATACTGAGCAACATCAATCTCACCGCAAAGCCAGCTATGACCTCAAGATCAGTACAATTCTTACTTTTAATATTATGACCAAATTTCATGTGGTCATTACTCAGTCCGCTCAGTGAAAAAGACAAATAAAGCGCAATTATTTGTGAGACAATGATCATCATTACAAAATTTAATATTTGCTATAGCACTACAATTCATGTCTCATATAGCATATAGTACATGTTGATAACATTTAAATTAGGAGCAGACTAACCTTTCATCTTTTTGTTGGACACTTTAAATCATTTATGCTGATAGCCACAAAGCTTTTGTGGTTTGTGTTCTTTTGTTGACGTATGCATTTCTTTGAGATCATCTACAAATGAAGAAGCACTCTGGGGCAAAGGCTCTAAAGTTATTGTAAATGGGACCAAAATCAACAATTTAGTCTTTTGGCTCATGCAGAGTCAGATAAGTGATAGTATGTTCTTGTCATCTGGGGACCAAACAGAGTGAGGCCTAAGACGCTTACTAGGCCACAATCAATAGTTTGTAAAGTGTGCTATACTGTACACACACAAATGTTCCATTTTAACCAATATTTCACATTGCTGTGTTAGCTGACACTTACTTGGTTTTCCTGGGTGATGATACGTTGCTCTTTGGATCGCACTGCACTTCTTCTTCATCTGAGTCGCTGACATAAATAACATCATCCAAATCCTCAAAAACTACTCCTCGGGGTTGAGATTTCACTGACTTCACCGGGCTTTTGACAGGTGTTGCTTGAGCTGAAAAAACAAACAAACAAATTATATCTGACATCTAACAAATCACAACTGGATTGCATTTCAACAATTACATGCTATGCTAGACATGTTTAGTAGTTCTGAATGCTTGGAACTATTTAGGCTGTAAGTTACATGTTTGCTCTGCCATCTGCATGTAGCCCCCTCTCAACGTATATCTGGACCATGCGTTATGTGAACTGGAGGTTTCTAAATGTTTTCATGTGAAGCCCAACCCCCATCCAAAAGGGAATTACGGTTTGAGAACGTTTTTGCTGGTTCAACGTATTTGGAAGGAACCTGGACAACTGTCCGCACTCATAATTGGGTTGATAATTGTGAAACCTGCAAGAAGCAACAATATTTAAGCCAAAGCCACGGGTTTCACTTTGAATTAGTAATATAAGACTATTCGTGGTTTTCCCGGGAATGCCCCTGGAAATTCCTCAAGGACCCCAGGCCCCACGTTGGGAACAACAAACCTGCAGCACATAGCTACAAGCTAGTAAGCTAGTCCCAAAGCTAACGTTAGCATGCCTGCCACATCTGGCTCAGTTAATGTGGCTACCATTAGCTAGCCGTAACATTCGCCATCGTTACCTGGCTTGTTCTCCTTCTCAGATTCCGGACTTTTGTGCCCATTATGTTGGTCTTTGTTTGAGGTTGTCGCTGCCTTCTTATCAAAACGAAAACGGTCCAAATTAAACAAACTCATTTTCCAACCGTTTTGATGACTGATAACGCTAGCCCCCCCTGTATCTTTCTATGTTGCGGTGTTAAACGATTTCTTTATCCAAGACGCATTTAGCAATGCATTTGTTAGCCAGTCTAACAAGCTAAATAACTAGCGTCGGGTGCTAGCATAGCAGCCAGGAGGATGCACTCGTGATAATGCAGATATTTGAGGCTGTCACTGCTCGGCTTCTTGGCTAGCAGTACCTAAAAACAGACCGAAACGTAATACAACGATGTTTATGGTTGTTTATTATTGAGCTCAGCTAAAAACCTAGGATGCCTGGTGACCCGACTGCAGCTTGTTTCCCGCGAAGTCCCCCTGCCCCGGAGAATACTATGCCGGCTCCACACATTGGACCGAGGACGGGAACTGGGCGGCTGGTAGCCAATAGCATAACGAGAAACTTGAAGGAAACCAAGGCAGGCTCACATGTATTGAGATTTTAGCTGCTACTTGCTTCCGCTTTGGCTTAACTCCTGTTAGGTCATCCGGACCATTTTTGGCAACGAGTTTCATATTAATGTTCTTAAAGACTTGTTTGATTTAGTAAAAACAGGGAAGTTGAAGTTGTAGGCTACGTCTCACACACGTTAGTGGGAGGTGGGTGTTAGTAATGGATGATGTTAATAATTAATTTTCTTGAAGGTTCTGGCATTATTGTCAGTAGCGGTACATTTTTAACATCACTTAGACCGCTTTCCCACCAGTTGTTCCGGCCTGTAGCGAACAAGGCTTTCCAATATATAATGTACACCAACTATATCCAGTATAGTCGTTGGTTTCGACGGGCTGAAAATAATTTTTACGGTCTGTGGATTGAATAGGGTGTGAAGTGAACTATCTTGACGTCCAGTATACTATCTCTTATGAAAACGGATTCGGGCTTCCTCCTCTGCGGTGATGTAAGGAAATCTACGAGCCAAACATGGCGCGCTTGTGTAACCCATAGATTTATTATTTAAACCAGATGATTTGAATTCAGAGACTGTAAGAATTCGCATTCAAACTTAGCTTAGTACGAATAAAAAATAAATAAATAAAAAGGAATAGATGTTCCTGTGGTGTGTGGGAGCTTTTGAGACTGATTATTTGAGGAAGTACAAAGTACAAAAGTACAAAAAATGTTCAATTAAATTAACCATAATAATAATGAGAAGAAGAAGCATCATAATCATCATCATCATAACAACAAGAAGAACAACACTAATAATAATAATAATAAAAAAAATCAGCAACATTTGTGGCAAGTGCACTGAAGGGAAACTATATGAACACACTGTATATAAGATATAGTATATAGGTACAGGACTAAGATCTCTGCCACTAAGCAACTTGGACACTGATTAAAGCAACTGTCCTGCATATTATTACTGACGCTGTGGGCCAAAGTAACATTACAGGCCATTTTATAAGGAGAGGAAACTGAATTTGCTTCAATTCATTAACTGGTTGAAGTGGAGAATCATGTGAAGGATTCACGTGATTCACCTGTGGAAATTAAATTATTTTATCATTATTAAATTAATAAATAAAAAATAATCTCAACTGCAGCAAGATGCAGTTGGTGGAGTCAATTAAGTTTTGGTTAATTGACTGACATGATATATGGCCTTTTTAAAACAGAATTATATCCATTTGAAAAAGTGAACCAGGTAATTTGACTCCGTGGCAGTTGTAGTGTTAAAACTTATGCAATTCAATTATGATCTCTTCCACCACTAATCTTTTTCCGTGGAAAATGCCATCATGCATGGAGCAACTTGTTGATGAAGCTCTGCAACACAATTAAGAACTTTCTCACTTGCAATATCTTACTCAAATTCACCTCTTTTTTATTTATTTATTTTTTTTTACCACTGTCTGTTGACCAGTAGATGCCACAGTTGCATAATCAACTAACGTTTGTCTCCCTCCACTGCCATGTCAGAATGGCGCATGGATGTCATACAATCATTAACCAAATGGGGGCAGCAGATACACATCTGTCACCAGGGTGCAGCGTGAGGGTCTGAGCATCCTTGGAGTATCTACAAGTATGGAGGACTCCTCCATTAGTATCTTCTTTGTGTGTGTGTGTGTGTGTGTGTGTGTGTGTGTGTGTGTGTGTGTGTGTGTGTGTGTGTGTGTGTGTGTTTTTTGTGTGTGTGTGTGTGTGTGTGTGTGTGTGTGTGTGTGTGTGTGTGTGTGTGTGTGTGTGTGTGTGTGTGTGAGAGAGAGAGAGCGAGAGCGAGAGAGAGAGAGAGAGAGAAATAGAGAGAGAGAGAGGAAGAA
>OMKZ01026302.1:0-18304 GCA_900302535.1 Neoniphon sammara
CCCTCCGCTCTCCAACAGATATACCCTGACACCCACAAAGAAAGGAATAAAAAGAAGTCAATGCCGGAGGGCCACGTGAAACAAAAGCACCCCGGTTGTCAGAATCAATATTGGCATGTATGACAAAGACGGAGGGTCTCCAAAGAAAACTGCTAGATTGAATACGGCGCTGGAAATGACAAGTGACAAGCGAGCCGCTGTCTGAGGCTGACAGACGAGCTAACGACCAGAGACCTCCATGACAGATGCTCTCCAACACGTCAAGGAAAGAGAGGACGCCCGGGACCGAGACGACAGCACCCACAACCACATTAATTCTCTCCTAAAAAACAAAGGACCAGCTTCTGAGAGAGGAAACTCTCCATTTTCCCCCTCTGACACCGCATTCAGAGAACAAAGAGCCGGCTGCTTTCATCTATGTTGAACCACCTCTTTTTTTATGAAACAGGAAGGACCTACTTTTTTTTGTATTATTTTGAGCTATTTTATTTTAGATTTTGGTCATGCTTTCTAAGATGACTATAAACAGTGCATATTAAATTCTTCAAAGGATTTATAATGAATACATATCACCTCATGCTTGTCATGTTTTCCAGATTTAATAACGCTAAATCTGAAGAGCACAGCTACATTATATTTTGATGTTTTGTAAATGCTGATGTAATGCATAAGCATGATGTGTACTTATAATAAACACTGCCATAAGGCATCATGAGTGCAATACAATCTCTTATAACTGTACCTTATAATGCACTGATATTCAGAGAAAGTGTTATGACTTATTTTTACTCTGCAGTTGTGTTTTATTAAAACAATAGTGAGATTAACTGTGGTGAAGACACCCTGAAGCTAGAATACAAAGATAAATAAGCAATCAAGGAATACATTTTCTTGCAAGCTACAGCTTTTTTTCTGATTACGCCTGTTGCCTCCACACACTGGGACCCCTCCATAGGTGTCCATGCAACACAGAAAGACAACTAAATGAAGCAGAGCAAAAAAAAAATAAAAATAATAAAATAAAATAAAATAATGCGCCTGTTTGGCTCCCACTATTCAGAAACACACTGAAATTCATGCATTTGTGAAGTTTTGCTTTTACCTGGAAATGGAGGATTGAATCAAACCAAACAAGGCAGGAAGGTCAATTCAAATTGAACATGGTACCACACAGGTAGCCAACAAGAACATAGCATCTACACTTGGGGCCGTATCTACTAAATATTTGTGGTGGCAGTAATTCATCTGTGTGTGCTTTTTTCACTTTGATTTATTTCTAATTGATCATCCTCGTCCCATGATGCATTTCTGTCCTGGTGGGAGCCATGCCATCCATCGTGAAATAGCCAAAACAAAAAAGAATCACTGCTCACTAAATGACTTAAAAAGCCGGCTTTCAAAGAAAAAGTATCAAATTAAAGTATTTCTTTGCAGTCAGTGGAATGGCACCTGAAGCGGCGTGTTCCTTCATCGCTACATAAATGTCAGATAGTGGAGAGCGTTCGGTTGCCAATACTGTTCACAACAGCTTAATCGCTGCTGCAGAGTAATGTTGTGTTGATGGAGGTGGTGCAAACAGGCTCCTTTGCCATTTCAGATCTCCAAATCTCCAATGAAAACTCAGTTACATGCCTGTCTTGTGACTGAGAGGACTGTGGCACAGGATTAATGTCATTTTCATGCAATTCAATTCATTGGCTGAACAATTCATACAAGTGACGCCCAATATTATCTTTCAAGCACTATTACTTTATGCAAATGTTGCAGTCTTTGGTCTTTTCTGGGGAGGTTTCAGTGTTTCAGCAAATGGCCTCGTCACAATCATTATGATTATGAATCAAACGCGTAATAGTAATAAATATTCATTGGTATTTTTTCATTAGGCTGAATTGCCATTGTGGCACTTCAGAACCACAAACTGAACTACAAGATTTCCAAAGGACTGCGGCTCTTATCTCTCTGAGCACATTTTAGCAATCTGGTTTTCATGTTTCTAATGCAAATACAGTAAATTATACCCTCTTAGCTCTTCAGTCTGTGTGTGTGTGTGTGTGTGTGTGTCCAGTCACATCAAGTAAATTTTTAAATGTTTCTAGGCTTGTACTAAATGTAAGTAGTAGCTATTAATATCCTCTTAAACTATTAAAAATATCTAGTAATTTGGCAGCATGGGATTGCCAAATGTGGGAATACAGCACAGTATCTGTCTTCTGACAGCTGAATCTTGAAAACAGTAATATTCTGCGAAATGTAAATCACACCTTTTAAACTGAATTTAATTTGAAAGTGGCCCTAATATCAGCAGCATTGTCTGGCTGTGATTTTCAGAAAAACAACCCGTCAACAGAGGTTCAGTCAGATCGCTGCCACAGTGAGCTTTGTATATTTGTCATGATGTCACTGAGCTTAAATGTAAAATAAGGGTTTTATTACCTGAAAACATCAAGCACATGCATGTCAAAGTGTGATTAAGGTTTTGAATTTACAGTTCAAGTTGTTTTCTGTGCAGCACTCGAGGCGGCAGACTGCCAGCCACATACAGTAGCTGCTGAAAATCACTTTTCCCCAACACCATCTTCCACTTTGATTACCATACCTGCCACATGAGGAGTGATCTCATTCTCCAAATACTGTCTTTTACGTGTGGCGACTTTTAATTTTCCTCTGTCGCACAGTTTTAAAGTCGACAGCTTATAAACTGCTGAAATGAAATGTCTGCACACACAACTGTGGAGTGGCAATCACATTCGAGTAGCTAAACAGTCTTCAACCTCAGCAAACCTTGATTTCCATCCAATTCCCAAGTGGCAGCGCAACAATTTCAGCTCAAGGAGCACTATTTTATCTTGAGTGGGCATGTTACAAGAAAAACAGCCAACAGAAGAACAATTGTGGGATTACTTAAAGCAATGATTTTGTAGATGAGCTGTTGAATATTCAATATTTTATTCAAAATAGATGTGCTGTTTGTTGACAGTTACCCATTAAATTTAAATCAATTAAAAGAGCAGCACGCTTGTGTATATCTGACCAAATATTAAGCCACACAGAGCTCTGCTCGTGCACTCCAGACAACCTACTGAATGTGTTAAAAAAAAACAAATATTACTGTAGATCTAAATAGCAACAGGTTAAAGGGAATGTCTAACGTGTCTCTGTCTAACACTGAGCTGAATGATTTTCTGAAGCTGACTGAATCCCGCTGTGGAACATATTGAGTTTATGGCGATGTAATGGGGTTAGGGTGAGGCTACATCAAGGCAGAATACAGGGATAATGACATCCTACAGGGCACTTAAATATTTCATAGTGTAGGGACAGACTATGCCACTTTAGCAAACATTATGCATGGTGGCTTTTACAAATTCATAAACTTCTGGCCAGCTGAATTAGGTGAGGTCGCTCCTCAGGAAAAAAGGGGGGATTTTTCCCTCTCAATGCAAAGATGGAGGTCAGAGAAATGGCACACAGAAAATTCACTTAGTATGCTGATTTATCGGCGCCCTTTCAGGCAGGCCTTTAACAGCCTTCGCCTCCCCATAAAGGAATTCAATTCCTGGGCAGAGAGGCACTGGGGGGCTGCAATAATCATGCTGCTTCGAAACCCCTTAAGCTCATGTTATGATGAAGGCAAACTGTCAAGTGCTAAATAGAAAAACATTATGGTCTCTCTTTTCGGGAAATGCACCTGTCATTCTATATAGGTTGCATGCATATCCTGGAACAGGCCAGAAACATTATCTGTCACTTTTACTCTCCCAACACATATCTCTTAAAAGGTGGAGGAATAAAGCAGTGCATTGCATGCTGTACGGGTCACAGCTTCTCGCTAGCATGGATTGTGTTCTCTTCGCTTTCCAGCCTCTCTCCCTGCAGCCGCTGGGAAAACGGGTTTGAGTACAATCCATGATTACAAGGATTAGATTGGCTTCAAACTAGAGGTGCCCAACTGCTTAAATCTGAAGGGCAACTCTCATGCAATTTCACATTCACACTGGATGGCCTTTCCAATGGCAAACTGAAAAGACAGAGAGGCAAAGGGAAGGAGAAGGGCCGATAAAGAAAGACAGAGAAGAGAGAAAAATTTGGCATCGTAAAGTAAGGATTTCGCTGTGAGCACAGCCAAGTCAACTGTGAATAATATTTGGAACTGCAGGATACACAGCATTTGGAGAGCAGCCAAGAGCCCTGAAACACAAGCCTTGCAATGCTCGTCCCTGATGAACTTTAAAAAAAATAAAATAATAATAATAAAAAAAAATACACTGGGATAGTCAATGGTGCATTTCAGCCCATAATTAGGGCAAAGCACACCGCTCTAATTAAACAAATTTACCCAGCATTAATTTGAGAGGATCATTAGGACTCTGCTGAAAATCTTCATCAAAAACTCTACAGAAATGCCTTCCACAGTACGTGCTCTAAATAGTGACAAATGATTTAAGTCTGTTTTTTTTTTTTTTTTTTCAAGCTTGTTTGAACCGGGTTGTCACTGCTTAAATATGCATTTCTCCAGCATTATTTATAATTAAGCCTTAGGCTAGCCTGAAATATCCATCACGCGTAACAAAACTAAACCGGCGCCTTTGTGGGAAATGTCTACTCCATAACATTGATTTAAATGCACCAAATCAGCAAAACAGCAATTAAGGGGGACATGGCTGTCATCAGGACATGATTCCAGATCTTGCCTGGTGGTTTAATGGCTCGGCCCACACAGTGATTTCTCAGCGTGGCACGCAGTGTAATCAGGCCCATTAGTGGAGCTCACCTGTTTCCATCGCCATGCCAGAGCAAATTATGTCTCAGAGAGAGCCAGGCACCAGCCTCCTGTGCCAGGGAAACAGGCATGGAGGAGAGCGGGCGTCGCTGAGCCAACAAGAGCAAGAAAGGTAAAGAAAAAAAAAAATCCGGAGGAATGACATCTTTCAAATTCACCTTGCATAGTTCTTGTGCTATAACAATACTAATAATAATTGTTGATATTCATTCTCAGGCCACCTTGGCAAATAAAAAGTTGCACTGGAAGACATCAGAGGAACAGGACCCAAATTTGAGAGAGTCTGGCTGTGCAGAAGCAGAGGCAGATTAATGGCTGGTCCTTGTTTCTAGATGCTCACTGCTCATTAGTAAACAAATAGCTTTGCTGGTGTGCAGTGAGAGGCAGACAAGGTATTTATACGGGGAACCTGGATCTCCCACCCTGCTTTCTTCACCTGCACAAGACAGTATGCATGGTATGTGAGGGGAGAAAAGCTGCATAAATCTGATTGATTCCAGTACTAAATCATAAAACTGTATATCTTACACATTATGCACTGCATCATCTTTGTGCACTGATGTTTCCCTGTGTTGAGCCAACTCAGCATTTGATTCCCCCCCAACCCACCCCAATTCCTCTCTCTCTTAATCCAAAATCCTCTTATATGCAGACATATATGCAATAAGCATAAAACCTAAAGCTTGAAACATTGTATTTATGATCAAGCTTTGCATATAAAGGCTTAAAAAGATGCAGAATTTTGTTATATCAGCCTCATAGTTCACTTTAGGCAGCAATACACATACCACACATTTTACACTAATATTACAACATGAGTAGAACTGGATAAAGATGATCAGGGTTTAATCAATATGGATTTTGAAGGCTGGTACTGATATTTTTGGATTGAAATTGTTGATATTTGATAGAAGATAAGATAGAAGATGATGACACCGACCTCATGATATCTGATATTCTAATAAATGGCTAATACTGGCCACATAGTTTAACCTAATAATAACTGGAAGGGGTACTGCATGAGGGCTGCATGTTTAACAGCGAAAAACTATAAGACCAATAATGCGAGCAAAATTTTTCCATCAGTTCAACCTTTCACGGTCACTGAAGGTCAAAGGTCATGTGTCCAATACAAAGGTCATATATGACTTTATATTAGTGTTTCATAGTAACTATATACGTATCTCTTACCAGTTCACTGAAATGGCCATTAGAAATATTCCCTATGCACTAGCATTGAGCTGAAACTTTGACCTTATCCTGTGACCTTTGATCTTTGACTGATTGATGTTAAAATCAAACCACTTTTTCCTTTGCTTAACCTTAACGCTTCCACCAAGTTTGGTGTGACTCTGAACAATTTTGTTTTTTGCAAGAGCCATGCCAAAATGGAAAACGTAAATTTTGAGGATGATTTTGGAACAGGCACAAAATCAATGATTTCCTCTCAAAAAATAATGAAGTACTGATGCACTTACTGGCTGAACTATTCTTCTCCTTTCACTAGAGTAATTTTATATACAAGCAATGCTAGGAATAGATCATATATGATTGGCTTTAATGCTCCCAGTGGGGAAGTAAAAATGGTTGTTTTAGCAGAATGGGGATGATAAACATAACATGGTCCTGGTATCCTGATTGTTATATATTTAGACAATGTTTCCCCCACAGCCAATTCTTCACTGGACGTCCATGATGGAGGCAGACATTGATAAGAGATGTGTGATGTAACTGCCTCTATGAAGCTAAGATTAGAGTCGGAGGATGTTCGAGAGTGACAGGTCCATAAGTTTGAAAAAGGAACTCTTTTAGGTATAGTACCAAAATGCATTATTTTTGTCCATTTTCTGTAGTTCTATGTAGCTGATTTTTCTTTTTTTTTCACATGGGGAAAATCTGGGGGATTCATTTTGAAGAAAGCATTTCATTACAGACAGTGAAAGACTGTGATTTCTGAGGTGTGTTAATCCTTTGAATTTGTTTTTTTTCCCTCTCACTCTTTCTCACACACAAACACACATACTGGGTGATACCTTGGGTGGCCCTTCAGTGATTCTACTCCAGCTAGTCGGTGACACCCTGACCCAGATCTGTCCCTGGGTGTCTTATCACGCCCTGCTCTGTGTCTCATCTAATAGTTTTTCTTCCCTTATTGTCTGCTGGGAGGCCAAGATAAGCTCAGCAGTCCTTGAATTAGCTTTTTATTGCTGTTACGTGATGTCTACCAAACAGACGTGAAGGATGCTTAACAGTAAGTGTACTCTCATATGACATTTGAACTTCTTATACTGTGAGGAGGGAAAGCACAGGTTTTTCTTTTTTTTTCCACCATGGGTATCAAGGGGGAAATTCAGGTCAGTGAGTGCGAGATACCTCACTCCTTCATAGCTGTGCAATATCAAACTGTATTGTTTGTCAATACGGAATGGCTTGTGAGCTTGGAGTATTATATTTGTGATAAATCATAATCATCATCAATTCTGGGGCACCACTGTATCTTGAAGCTTGGCAACACAAAACCGAGGTAGGAGCCCATTTAAGCTCTGCTAAAGGGCTGATTTGTAATCCAGGCCCAAAATAGCACATTAAATGAATTAATCTTAAGGAATTTGTTTTTTAGCCATGAGAGGTCAGGCGCTCCATGAATGCATCATATTCCTGTGCCAAAATCCTGTGAAAGTAAACACATACCTGCTCTACACATCTAAAGCTATGATACAAAAATAAAAGGATAATGAAAAAAAAGTGCAGGCTCTCTGCAGCTGGTGACCCGCTGGCTTTGTGCATGTCAGGAGAAGGCAAGTAGTGGCAGAATGGGTTTGTACATATTGGCCTGAGGGTGGATAAGATGGTAAAAGAAAGGTCATGAGGTCACCAAAGCTGACAGGGTTTATCCTCTGGAGAGCAGGAATGTGATTTCCAAATTTCATGCCAAGCCACCCAGCAGATTTTGAGATACAAAATTTGACATTTTGGCTGAAAGGTAGTGCTAGAGGAGAGGTTATGGTGACGCTAAAATTGATACGGGTCCATTCCCTGGGGAGCATGAGTATGATCGGCAAATTACTTGGCATTCTGTCTATTACATTTAGGGATATATTATGCACAAGTTGTTTGGCCTGAGGGTGGGGCTAGAGGAACGGTCATAGGATCACCACAATCAAGAGGAATCTTCTTTTGGGGAGTATGAATGCACTCACAAAATATCATGGAGATCCATTGATTAAATTCCATATCTTGTATGCAAAGTTGACATTATGGCCTGAAGGCACTAGAGGAAAGGACATGAAGTCACCAAAATTAACAGGGTTCACCCTCTAGGGAGCATGAATGTGGTCTCCAAATTTCATGGCAATCTGCCTGATAGATTTCAAGACTTGTTGCCTTGGAGTTAAATGTTGAATGGATGGACAAAGCTAACATCAGCAAGCTAATATCTGAGCTGCTGGTCTGTTCAGTCGTTGTTCTTTTTTTTTTTGGTCCCATTGCAAGAAGGTTCTTCTTGGACAATTCATCTTGAGGAAAGGTTGTTTGGTTCATTAGCAGATTCTCAGACGGGGTGCTCTACCCTTCACGGATCAACTTTGAACTCCCTTGCAGGAGGTGAGGGAGGAGCTTAATCTGGGAGACGCAGGGAAAGCGACCACCACCATTTGGGCAAATTAATAAAGCCGTGGCAGGAATATGACTGATATTACATCTAAATTCTCAAAGTAAAAGATACTATATTCATAGTACCTAGTAGGGATACATCCCTGATGAGTGAAAATGAATTATTCATTTGGCACCCAACATGGCAATGTTATGGGCACTATGTATTACTGTGTGTGTGTAGATAATTATGGTGTATAATGGCATGTTCCACACTTTTACAGTAATCATACATTTGTAACATTCAATTTTGCATTTCTCCATTAAGTCTTTGACAGAATGAGCTACTGAAGTCTCTTATTTGGTCCATTTTGAGCGGGAATGTGATATATTCCATTTGTTTCTTCTGTTCTGTGCACGGCCGAGGAGCATTTACAGCAGATCGCTGTCTAATCAGGTGAGACCACATGTGATGTGGATCTGGACCCCTGAGGAGCGCTGGGCCGCGACCGGACAATACTGATGTTTATGTTCCTTTTCCTCAGCTCCTCTGATTAGTGCGCAGAGTGCAGATCTTGTGGGGTTTTCTGTTTCCACTTCATTAAAATGCAGATTAGTTTCTTTTGGAACATTTGTTGTGTTGAAGCCCATGATGGGTTTTCCTTTGGGGCTGTTGGTGTGTTTTGGAGGGGGTGGGGGGCCTGTGACAGTGTTTCTGCTTCAAGAACCTTTACACAGTCAAACTACATCACTGTTAAACATCATTCTTCTATAGCTGCACATTGTTTAACTACAGCACACAGTGGAAAAAAAATATTTTTTTGTAAATCATGTCTGTTCTCTATGATCAGAATTCAATTAATAAAAGAAAGGGAATGTGTTATTGTGAAAATGTGAATATTCACACTTTAGCTGCAGATTTTCACACAACAAATTCATTTTCTCATATGCAAATATGTTTGAGTGACATCACGTGACAGGAGAAGATATTTTTGGGTTCTTCATCTACTAGTTTCCATGGACTCCTGCCATACAGTGATGTGCGCCAATATACATCGCTAAATCTGTTTATGATGTTTAGAATGAATCATACTGCTGTCTTAGCAGTGATTCTGTGTATCTATGTAAAATGTTGTAAACAATGTTTGCTAACATTGCTGTATTTTCTATAAAAGAGATGAAGGCAGCCAATAAACTAGGGAATCTCTTTTGTTTTTCCAAGATTTAGGAAGTTAATGCGAACAGTGACAGCTGAAACATCATCTCCCATCTTAAATTGGTAATCCATAATATGTTTTTTATTCATCTTAGTTGTTAAGTGCTCAGTGCTTTGGTGTTTCTGCAGCTCCCAGAGATCAATCAAACAATGTGGGACTTGGATTTTCTGTTGATGGAGTTTGAGTTTCTTTTTTCTTTGACTGTTTAGCCATGGTGGCTATCGCTGCTCATGCCAACTACCCAGTTCTTCTTTTGTTTTATTCCAAACAAACCAGAAATATAAACTTCCTGTCTGTGAGAGGGATTAAGAAAAGGTAAAAGCTCCCATGAACTGCCTTACTAACTTGAAACCTGTGAGCCGCCAACAATAACAAGCATGATCCATCACATATCTCAACCACTGCAAATTAGAATCAAAAAAGACAATAACAGACCTGCCTCGAAACGAAAATAACAACTTGATCTAATCTATATGACAAGCCCACAAAGTAAGAAGTTCTTTAAGACAACTTCATTTAATTTTTATCACAGAACAAACTCATTCAAGTTAACACTGCACTGTACACTGTTTTTATTATATAACCATTATATAACCAGTGACTTCATCTTTTGTTGAGTGTTGGGCACAGTAGGTGAAAGTTATACGAGAAGAAAACAGCCCTAGTGAAATTTATAAATCTTCTTTCAGTTTTTCCACACTCGACGTGGCTCTCCTGTTATATTTATGAGGTGATTTCTATCCTTAGTCAATACTGTATATCTCAGAAAGATTGAATGTATATGAGTGCTCTAATACATGGGACGCAGGCAGCCATGCATGTATGCGTGCAGGCACACACATACGCACACACTTCTTATTTCAGCCAAGACGTGGCAGCTTCTGCACAGAGGTGGTAAATGGAGATGTTTTGGTCTGTGTACAGGCGGGTGTTGATGGATGGTATCTGAGTAAAGTCTTATTTGTTGATCAGATCAATCAGGGCTGCAGAGCAGGGGATTTAATAACATTTCCATCTGCGGGAGACAAACCTGACAGGGAGAAATGTACCATGAAACCTAATGCTCAGCCGATGGTAACAGGACTGATCTCACACACTCACCCACACACTTTATACTTCTCTCTGCTTTGCCAAGGCATTTGTATTTGTCACCCTCCCTGTTTTTTCTTGTTCTTTGATGTTGCATTAGTAATGTTACTACATTCTCAATAGAGTAAGTGCACCTACCTACCACCTAACCACTGTACCTGACTGAAACTGATGACCATTATGTTGGTTCAAATCTAAAGAGACGGGGCACCTGAATGAATTGTGTTCAATAATGAATAGAGACAAATTTCCTATCTAACACTGCGATGGGCCAGTGAATGGCCAAGCAGTCCCAAGAGGAAGATAGTGCTAAGTAAAGAGCTGTTTACTCAGCAATTTTAAAGGAATAATCTGTGACATTTTCATATAAATGGAAATCTGTTGTGCTTCTCTCCGTCACAGACAGTCATGATACAACAGTGATTCAGCCTATATCCAGTTCATAAAAGCTTTTCCATTGTCATTGATCAACCTCCTACTGCAGTACCCATAATACCTCGTGTATGCCTTGCCTAACAGGAAGGACTTTAACTTAATGCCTTGGAACTTAAATGTGAAATATTTTGGGGGGAAATTTTAACTGTTTACATTCCTCAGTTTTGTATATTTATTTATTTATTTATTTATTTTTTATCTTTTTTTTTATTTAGTGTGGTCAGCATATTATATTGTACCTATGTGCTATTTCATATGACATAATGACATGTTGACTGTGGTATTTTGAGCAGGCTATGATGTTTTCACTGTCATTTGATAGTAATAATGTGATCACATCCTTACAAAAATTCATGCTGGATTATAGGTACTGTGGTAGAACTTGATCGTGCCATGCGAAAAAATCTGGCAAAATTGGGTAAAAAGTTAGCATGAGCAGCGATAGCCACCATGGCTGAACAGACAAAGAAAAGAGAAACTCCATCAACCAGAAATCCAAACCCCGCCCACACTGTTTGATTGACAGGTGAACTCCAGGAGGTGCAGAGCAGAAACTCCACAGAAACAAGCGAACAGCCACAAAGATGGAGACCATCTAAGGACAAAAGAAAAACGAGGGCACAATGTGCATGTTTTGACAACATGGCAAATTTTTATTATTATTATTATTTTTTTTTTTTTTAAAGGTACCTCACAGAGATTAAGTTCCTGGAGTTTTAAAGTAAAATCTAAAACATACTGTACAGTGATCCTAGATGGATCTCAGCAGAAGTTTCTCAGTAATCTTGGGACTGCGGGAGTTACTTCTCCCTGAAAATGTGATTGCTGTGTGATTGCACATACAGTGCAGTGCCAGTCCTTCAGATAAATCAGTGTTGTTTTTAATTAATGTCTGATTTCGCTAGTGGTGCAATGAGATCACAGCAAATTTAAATCACAGGCTCCCATGTAAAGTTCCCGGCTCTATTTTCCTCCCTTCTTGTTTTAATTAAACATTTACACAGTCCAGACCTCAGAGGTCAGACCCTGCAGGGAATTAAACATTTTCTAAGGCACATTTTTCCTCCACTGCGAGGGCGTGTTTTCACATTTTTTATGAGATCTCAGAAAAATGGTGGGCACGGCAGTTTGTATCCAATTAAAAGTTGCTAATGAACTCTGAAATGATTGATCTTGGAAATTGCCCATCAGACACCATTTGTGATTTCTATTGAGTAAAATAACAGTGAATCTATAGAAGATATTGAAATGACACACATGCCACAGACTGTTTGCAATGACTGGCCAAACAGACAACTGGAGTCCCACAGGATTTCTGAAAGGTTACAGACTATGATTCTTGATAATCTCATATGTTAACTGTGGTTCAGTGTGCTCAGCTCTCTTATTTGTCTTGTGCACCAGTGATATCTTCAGCTGTTTTTAACTGAAATTAAATTTCCACTCGTTGTGTAAACTGGGTTATAAAGGTCGGTAGAGAAGGACCACCTCCGCCATTTGAAGGTGAACAATCACAGAAATACTCCTGAGCTGTAGCTCCTGACACACCAAGCTGGCAGTTGGCAGACAGATCTTTTCTGGCCTCTGTGTCCGACAATCACTTGTAGTCTGTGCGGTGTGTCCCACACCATCAGCCCTCGTCAGCCTTCCTCAGCAGCCTCCTGGCCGATTCAGCTTATTAGCAACAGAGAGAGAGCTTCCTGATTGGCTGTTCTGCCTGAGCGAACTAGGACACGAGAAGAGCTAACCAGAGAGAAAAACAGGAGAGCTAGTTGTAGTAAATAAACCTTCTTCCACAACAAAAGAGCTTCAGGCTGACAACGCCAGAGCAGCTGCACCTTCTTATTTCTGCAATCCCTCGGCTTCTGGTTTACCTTTATGAGACTGCTGCCCCCTCCTGGTGTGGAGAGTTATTTCCTCTCCATGCTGCATGTCGGCCATCTGTAGTCCATGTGGTGTTCATGGACAATTTTTAGCAGGGAACATGAGGTGACACAAGGCGACCATAACCGTCTGTCTTGGTCGGCACTTGTTGTCTGAAGTCGGCTCAGTGTGTCTCGGGCCTAAATTAGGACACTCGGTCCAGTTGTCCTGTGGTCATGTGGCAACAGATTGACCCGCCTCCTCAGCTTATGTTCAGAGTGCAGCGAGTTTACAGCTTAGCTTTATAACTAGGGCTGGAACTTAAACCTGCACCATGCAATTTCAGAACCGACTAACAATTCTGAGGCTAATGTGTTCTTTGTGGAGACTTTTTGAGAAGTAATGATATAAACCAGCACCGACTCGTGTAGATCAGCTACGTTCTGCTGTTGCCAAATGCTAAAATCCTCCCCCAACTCCATCACCTCCTGCTGCTTCCCCTGCTGTTTAAAAGAAGCGCCCTCCAACCTCCCATCCCTGAAGATTTACAACGGAGGACTCCATGATGCGAGTGAACACAACTCCCAAGTGGCCAGTGTTTGCTGCTCTCGATACCACCCAGTGGTCAGATAAAAACACAGTGCATGTTTAAAAATGAAAATTAGTGTTTTTTTTCCCATGTCAACAGTGTGGATTTGTTTACATTCATAATATCACTCATACAGACATGTTGTGTGATGTCAGACCCCGATTACTATTTTGCATAAATTTTAGGGCTACAACTAATGGTTAATAATGATATAGCAGTACTTTTATGAGAATATACATTTTCAGTTTTGCATCCACCCTTGTCCATTTAAAATTTAAAACATTTTTTTTTTTTAATTTTTATTTTAGACAGATTATATTTCAGAGTTGCCTCTGAGAGTTGGGGATGCTTGTATGTTCCTACAATGTCACTTCATGTAGGAATGCTTAAAACATTTACCTTGATGCACAGGTGGGTGGTCAGCTGTTCTGTGGCCTGTTTTACATACTCTGTCTGCTGAGGAAATTGAAAGCACCCAGTCAACTTCTCCACTTGTTGCATTAACTTTTTGTATTAACCTCAGTGACAAAAGTGTGCAGATCCCGCATACCATCAACCCTAAAAAAAAACCAAAAAAAAAAACCTTGAAACTACTCCAATTGAATATTTTCCATTCGGTCTGTTCAGCTCATCACAGAGAATCGTTACAGCCAATACACAAGCAAAAATTCATGTGTCATTACCTTTTACTATTCCTTCTCTTGATGCCGTTTCATGGCAAAGCCCCAACCCCACCCCCACAAAGACGAAATAAATAATCCTGTCTCATAGATTTCTATACGGAACAGCAAAGACAGCTATGAAACCAAGTATCTTGAGTTGACACCTAAATCTATCATGCTCCATGGCGCGCCACTGCTCCAGTGAACAGGCTTCACCATCTCGCTGTGAAGGAAAATCTAATAGGCTGACATAGAAAAGTGTTGCACAGCCCACATCCCATTTGACAAAACACCCACCAGCACGGTCCCAAAACACAGCCCGCTCTATCAGAGGAATTTGCATTTGAGCATCGGAGTAATTTAAATATGACTGAAACAGGTTGTCGGGGAAAAAATAAAAAGTGTTACATTCACTATAGCTTCTGGTTTTAAAGTCAATCTATTTATTAATCATCCTCGGTTTATCCAGGGGAAGATACCGAGACACAGGAACTCTCAAGAGCGTTGTGCTGATAAGACAAATAATGAATTCAAATAAGTACATTACAGAAAGCAGTGCTGAATAACAAAAGAAGATGGTGAAAATTATCATATCTATCACAAAAAGATGAAGAAGTCATGAGGAGATAAGTGAGAGTTAAACTCAGAATAGAAACACACAGGCTTAAAACTGCAGATTCTCCTCAGCAGCCCTCATGAATTTTTGTTAAAATGATTCTGGAACAAGTTTCATTTTCTTCTGGAGGTCACCAAACATTAAAATGTCTTCTGTTACAAACGTAACTGAAGTAAATTTACTTAAGTATTTTTAGAGATTTTTTTTATACGTATCATGGTAAATGTCACAGAATTTCAGTGTGAGAGAGTACTGCATTTTCAAAGCATTAACCTCTAAAAGTTGAGCTACAGAAGTCAGCAGGTATTTTTGTGCTTTTTCGTGCTACCTCAATGAAAAAAAAAAAAAAAAGGCTGGGTCAAAGTCACCGAAAATGCATAATTCACAACTTTTCAACTGCTTATAAAACAACTATTTTTAAAGAACCAGCAGCTGTTCAAATCTGAAACGCTGCCTCTCTGTCTCTAAACCCTGGTGGCTGGTGCTCATAAATGTTCAGCCTCTCCTGAAAACTCCTGATCCATCAATCCTCAAAAAATTACAAAACCTATTTCAAAGTTACCATGTCACAGAATGAGTCTGGGCAGGTACTGAACATTTCCAGTCTGACTTTCCTGAAACAAGCTCCTACATGCTGTTCCAATTTGATGGATTGAGAAATACCTGGTATCTGTTACTGGTGATTATGATGTCTTTGTGTTATTGATCCCACTGGATGTGCTGAAATTTCCTTCAACAAAGATTCAGATAAAACTGCCCTTGAACATAACTCTTATCCTCTTGGATTCATGTTTAAACTTTGAGCCACAAATTACTGAGCTGCTTTGGATATTTTTTAACAGCGTAGAAACACTGTAATAAAAAAAAGGGGGGAAAAAAGGTCAGGGTTAAGGTTAAAAAGCATGATTTTAATAACAACATTGGCAGTGCAAATGCTCAACTCACAACTCACTCTGATTTCTAGTTTTATTTAAGTACCATGACGCAGCTCTGGACTAAACAGTTCTGCTGCCAGAATATTGATGAGAAGAGGTGGAAACTAAGTCCATTTACTGCAGTCCAGTTTTGAGCTTCTGTCTCTTTACTTGAGTATTTCCATTCAGTGAGCCTTTCTCCTTTTCCTGCACTTAATTTCAGAGGGAAATCTTGTACTTTTTCCTGCGCTACATTTATCTGACCGCTGGAGTTCCTTTGCAGAAGAACCTTTTCCATTCAAAACATCAAATGTGATGCATTGTTAGAGTGTAAACTAGCCAACAGTATATGGAGCAGTTAGAGCTACAACATTCAAATACTTCTTACAGCTTAATGCATCAATAATTTAACACTCTGAAAGGAACCATTCTTCACAATGACTATTACTTTTTGTACTCATAGTTCATTTTACTGATAATGCTTCTATACTTACACAACATTATGAAGGCATGGCTTTTGCTGGAGTATTTTTCCACTATATGGCACAGTGTTTCAAGTTAAGCAAAAAATTTGAATACTTTTTCCACCACTTTTGGTGAAGACCTCACATATTTCATAGGATATTTGTTTTGATATTAGAATATTGCACTCTATCCTACTACCTCTTCACAGAAACAGTGTGTTCACCGTAAATGAACCTTACTGCCCATCCTGAACTGCACTGCATTTGTATTTTCATTGCAAAAGTGGCTACAGATAACAAATGTGTTTCTGGAATGTCAGGAGTATTTCCAGCTATATTTCACCATATTCCAAATTCAATGTCAAATGGTATAATGATTACCATATATATAAAAAAAGAATTCTTGAAACATTATTGCAGACTGGCATTCATGTAATTTGTTCATATCTTGTTCTCACCATACTTGCCTCTCCTCCTGTAACCTCTTGTAACCCTGGGTTTAATTAATGCCTGGCATTTTTACAGCTTATCAGCTTTTATTTCTTGCTTTCTTCTTTAATGCAAAGCACTTTGTACCTATTTTATGAAAAGTGCTACATGGATCAAATTTATTAGAACTACTGTGACTAACTGGGTATGTTGCTGTAGATAAATATATGTGAGCAAAATATTGTGCATTTGCTTTCAAGTGTAGTGGAGTAAAGGTATAAAATTCCCTAAATTAAAACTATACTGAAGTGCATCAGTTAAAGTGTTGGCAATCCTTTCTATTCAGTATGTGTATTAATTGGAAATTCTGTTATTATAAGTAACTAAACAAATTTGTAATATGCCACTTTTTTGTTTTCTATCAACTGTGGGGGTATAGTCCTTTGAGACTGTACCAGTGATTAAGGGCTCTAAATAAACTTGAACTTGTGGCATTGTGTAAGCAACTGCAACCTGTTTATAATGTTTTACAAATATTTGCTTATAACGGCTTACAGAATGTTTACCATGTATTGGATCTTTATGCCTCCTTATTACTAAGCTATGCTGAATACTCGATTCTGATTCAATTAAGGTATTCTGCTGTCTGTTATTTCTGAATAACTGACCGTTAACAAGCTGTGACCTCAACACTGTACCTGTTCATTCTAAATTAATGGGCTTCATGAAACCTTGCTGCTGTGTGTTGTAGGCTACTGCTACCAAGTTAGCTCCATCTATAGAGAGAAGTCAGTTCAGCAGCTGACTGGAGACACCCAGTGTCTAAAAGACATTTAGACCATTAACCTGCAACTTAACTCCGATGCAGGCAACAGCAGCAGGTGAATGCCTCTCCTAGCTAGCTGCCCGTTTGTTGTAGGTAGATCATTTCATCACTGATCCATCTGATTTAGTGTTTAGATAATGTCAGCTTGTTAGCTAGCTAACTGCAGTATCTGCTCAGCTAACCATCATTGTCTTATTGTTGGAATAACACTCTAGCTTTTGTATCTACAAGAAGCTAGCATTAGTAGTGGCTACAAGTTGCAAGTAAACATCAACATGAGTTAGGCCTACTTTTCAAAATTACCCGATGGCTAGTAGTGATGGGAATTCCGGCTCTTTTCAGAGAACCGGCTCTTTTGGCTCGGCTCACTAAAAAGAGCCGGCTCTTTCGGCTCCCAAACGGCTCCCAAACGGCTCCTCAGATTATTTGTTATATTATATGATATTATATTATTATTTTATTGCCAAATTAAGTGCTAAAATGAATGATGAGTGTTCATAATATCAAAAATTGAAATGTTTATTATTTATTGAACATGGAAAAGAGTGCTATAAAAATAAATTATAAAATGTCAAAACAAAGCACCACCTCAATAAAACTATATACAGTAAAAGAAGAAAACCTCAAGAAAACATCACAACAAAATAAAAATAAAAATGTACAATACAAAAAGAAATAGCAGCATCCTGGTAAAACACTTTAGCTGAGATTGACATTCAAAAACACCAGGTGCCTCAGCTTTGACGGATTTATCCTGTTCCTCCTTTCATTTATAATCTGCCCTGCTTTGGAGAAGTGTCACTGTGCTGCGTATGCCCCTCCCCTCCCC
>OMKZ01026305.1:0-37530 GCA_900302535.1 Neoniphon sammara
TAGTGACTGTCTAGATTGTGGGTCTCTCTTTTCACTTATATTCTGCCTTGATTACATTTGTCACACTTTATGAGTTTGTCCATTAGGTGATTGGTTTACTGCTAAACATTGCTCATTTAATCATGACATTACCAAATTCAATAGCCATCAACAGTAAGTAACAGCTCTCTGGAGTCACAAATGGCTTGGACATCCTGACAGCAAAAGCCCAAGCACCGTTGTGAATTTGCCAAGTGCTGAAAAGTGAATGACTGTCAACTAACAGCAAGTAGCAACAATACAGTGATGACAGGACATACTGGTTTCTGTTTACAGTCAGGGTGTGGATGTGTGTCACATCATCTGATGAACAAATGTCTTATGTTTGATTGATTGCTCTGTGCATGAATATTCAATACTGTGTGTGTGCAAGTGCGTTTGTGTCAGCGAGTGTGTGTGTGTGTGTGTTTTTGTGTACGCATGCGCACACGCCTATAGGCATTGGTGTGTGAGTACCTGCGTGTGTATCTGCATGTTTGTGAAGGTTTGCAAAGTAGTTGAAGCCCAGTTTGAATTGCAAAACAGAACTTGCTTAGAGATCAAAGCTGCAGAGAAGAGAAGTTGCTCAGATGCATTTGGGTAAAATTCCAACATGAGGCAGTAGCACAGACAAAACTGGACAATAAAGAGACAAATAAGGAAAGGTTATGAGATGAGATCTGCTGTTGAATGAACTGTTAATAATTGAATTCTGCTCTTGTTCTTCCCCCCATCTCTTGTTCATTTCAGGATTATCAGCTTGCCTGTCATCTCTCCCTGTCTCCACTGGTGACAGTGCCTAACAACCATTGCCATGGGTGAAATGGAGCAACTGCGAAAGGAGGCGGACAGCCTCAAAGACCAGATCACTGTTAGTAGACCCTTAACTATAATAAATCAAGAAAGCAATTTTTCTATTCACCGTACTTGTCAGTGAGTTTATACAGTTTTGCCTTTCAATATGACATGAAGATGTGAAACAATCTTCTACATGTCTTCAATCGGCTCTCCAATCCCGATCACAACTTGCTTCCTCGCTTCCTCCCAAAATATACATTCATGACCATAGTGAAGATCAACAATGGCAGTAACCTGGCCACCTGTGTGTGTGTCTGCTCCCCAGGCAGCCCGTAAGGCCGTGCAGGACACCACACTGCAAGAGGCAGCAGCCGCGATAACTGTGGTGGGACGTGTCCAGCTGAAGACCAGAAAGACACTGAGGGGCCACCTTGCCAAAATCTATGCTATGCACTGGTCCACCGACTCCAAGTAAATACACAGTATATTTCACACATACTGAAAGAAAACCTGCTGTTTCGTTTCATGGCCCAAACTTAGAATGAAGAGAGATGCTACATGCAGGCGAGACTTCTGGCAAATTAGATTTGTGCAGTAATTACGCCGCTTTTAACTGGATGAATTAACAAGAACATTCGCTTAAGGCTGTCATTAATTTTTCAGTGGAATTTGTCACTAATCAAGTGCTTTAATGTCTCCTCTCTTCTCTGTCTCTCTCACTCTTTGCTGTCAATCACCGTCAATGTCACTCCACCAGGCTGTGTGTCAGTGCCTCACAGGACGGAAAACTCATAGTGTGGGACACCCTCACCACCAACAAGGTAAGAGAGTGGAAAGTCCTGTCACTATTGCAGTCAGCGGTGAACTGGACTGAACCTTTCCCTTGGATGTACATTATACAATGCCATGAAATGAATAAGCTCTGAATTGGCTTTCCCAGACACATTTCTGAAATAGAGGAGGAAATAAAGCCTCACTCTGTGTGCGGCGACACAGCCTAACTGGGACTAAATATTGTCAAAACCTGTAGTGTGCATCCACTGTTAAACACATGAAAACAACTCTACAACCCATATATTCTCACTTCTGAAGTGTTAGTGTCTTGCATTCAGATTCAGCGACTGACGTCAATGCATTCAGTTGAAGACAGGAATATCAATGTTTCTGTGTCTCCCCAGGTGAATGCCATCCCTCTCAAGTCATCTTGGGTGATGACTTGTGCCTATGCACCTTCAGGAAACATGGTGGCTTGTGGCGGTCTGGACAATATGTGCTCCATCTACAACCTCAAGGGCAAAGATGGGAACGTCAAGGTCATGCGTGAGCTGGCCGCACACACAGGTAGGACACCAAAAACGAAGCCATGACTGCATAACTTGAACTTTGACCTGGTCATCTACTTCAATAAAGTCACTTTAACTCGGCAATGCTTTTATGTTGGACTTGCTTGTTGAACCTCATCTAGCACTAGTACAACAAGTCTATAACATGAACTGGATGAGTCACTCACATTGGGATTCACATTATTCATTCACACTGTCATGCACTACATATGGGATTTTGTTTGTTGCCAGGTTACCTGTCCTGCTGTCGTTTCCTTAGTGACAGTGAGATCATCACCAGCTCAGGTGACTGTACCTGGTAAGGATGTAATTATATGGCAAAGATATCCATACTATACTGAATTAAATGGTGATAACCTAAGATGAGCAATTTCATATTGAATAGCTGTTTTAAAAGTCATCTAAATTGTATAGATGTCTAGGCTACAATTAGGCTACATAGAGTTTAAAAGTGAAAGTTTAGACGACGTCTACGTCTTAGACTGTCTTCTGGGGTATATTACAAGAATAAAGTATTATCTGTTTACCATGGACTTCTCTAGTGCATATTTTAGATATTTCTAACACATAATGCTTTGTTTAAATATGTAATTATGTATTTACTGCTTGGTCTAAACTGGGCTATATATAGCCAAAAGGTTCCTGGGCCAATTGAGAGCTAAAGCATAGACATGAAACGCTAAATGGTAAAATGGCACCTCTGTAGTTTATATAGCAGATACTCTTGCCTTTGGTGCGTTTGGAATATAACCCCTGCTGTTTACTTCTTCTAGTGTACTATGGGACATTGAGACAGGGACACAAAAGACCGTCTTTGCAGGCCATCTGGGAGACTGCATGTCCCTGGCTGTATCTCCAGACTTCAAGATGTTTATCTCAGGAGCATGTGACTTCACGGCCAAGCTGTGGGACATTAGAGAGGGCACATGCAGACAGACCTTTGGAGGCCATGAGAGTGACATCAATGCAATTGGGGTGAGCACTGAATCTTTTTCCTCCAGCAGATTAACAAACGTGTAGAAGACGCTTATGGCTGCTCCCTTTTCTTCCCTCCCTCCAGTTCTTCCCCAACGGTAATGCAGTCATAACAGGGTCGGATGACGCCACCTGCAAGCTGTACGACCTGCGAGCCGACCAGGAGCTCATCACCTACCAGGACTCCGGCATCATGTGTGGAGTCACCTCCCTGGCCCCCTCCCTGTCTGGACGCCTGATACTGGCTGGATATGACGATTTCAACGTCAACATCTGGGACACGCTTAAGTCTGAAAGAGTGGGTGAGTAAAGATGGAAAAAAGGGAGAGATAGAAATTAAATAATTTATTTAAGAAATGCAATTCATGTATATATATAGCAGGATATACCAGTACATTTCAATGCCAAAACAAATTACTTGCATTGTATGTGCTCATGATAGGTACAGAACAACAAAACCTGAGGTACTGAAGCTGTCAAAAAGGACCCCCTTGAAAATGAGATGGTATATCTCAAGGGGTAATTCCTGACAAAGATTTTCAAACAAAAAGCTTAAAGATATTGGATTGCTAATAGGGGGTCCCATGTTTTCTTCTATGAGAAACTTTATTGAGATAATCAAATGATTGCGGTCTGATTTGATTTAGAAAATTAAATTGCATGTACAGAACAAACGTTAAACAGACAACACATTACTCATTGTTGTGTAATGAAACATGCTTTCGCTCAACATTAAACATGCCCTGCAGAAAGCACTGTTTAAGATCAGTGAAACATTTCCAGTGGTGTTCTGCTCTACTCACTTTGTGCCCTGTCCTCTGTCTGGTGGTTCAGGAGTGCTGGCCGGTCATGACAACAGAGTGAGCTGCATTGGAGTATCTGCAGATGGGATGGCATGTTGCACAGGATCCTGGGACAGCTTCCTCAAGATATGGAACTGAGGCTGTTCCTCGCCAGCAGGCAGACGGACAGCAGGAGAGAGGGGTGTTAACATCTGCCTGGGAGAAAGAGAGGAAGATAACAAGAGAGGGGAGAATTGGAGTTTGAGGGAGGGATGAGGGACAAAGAACCACACAGGGTGAGAAGAGGGTATTTTCATTGTGCCAAGTCCAATCTAATGTTGGAGAGGGGTTGTAATATGAGGGGGGATTTCTCTTCTCTCTTCCACTTCTCTCTCTCACCTTTCTTCTCAAGTTATGGGGCAATACGGCATGGGTGGTGGGCATCTAAGAAAAGATCATTCTTATCTGTAGTGAATTATATTACAGTTCAAATCGAATCCAAGCGATTAACATATGCACATTTCTTGCAGCAGGTGAAAGGATTACCCAGTGAGAAGAGTTGCCAAATGGAAATGGTAGACATTGGATGAGATAGAGTTACATAAATGTTACAGCCTATGTAGGTTCACACCAGCTATATTGTTACATTTTCTATCAATCAGAAGTTATGGTGTCACAAATTATGAGCATTTGCGTTTCAGTTCAAACTGCTGTTTGTTCTTAGTTTCGGTAGACTTCCCTAGATACTGTAGCCCTTATATTTACTTTCTCTTTCCATTTTTTAAATTACATTAGACTGGAGTTATAGTTTGCAAATGTAGCCTATAAATTAGTGTTCAAGAGTTGTTTTGTATGTGTTCGATAGACAATATTTACTGAGTTGGGGTCTAATCTTTTGACATGCTCCCCACTAGCTAGACCTGAAAAGTGCTTTGTGTAAACCGTTGAATTGACAGATGGGATAATTAAATGGGTCTCATGGTTCACTGAGCACTTACAAATAAAGTTGACCCATTTATATTAGGACATGGGGAGATTTTGTATGAGTGTGTATATGGATGATAATGATTACTGTATGCATATGAGCAATACATACAAGTCTGTATATAACAGCTTACCTTTTCCTCTCTGCATGGTACAAGATCAACCTTGATGATGGTTTCTGTACATACAAGAATCTGCTTATAACTAGTTTTGTCATTGATTTCTATATTACACCAGCAAGCTCTCACTAGAATTTGGACTGCCTTTCTTTCCAACACTGGATACACACTGTGCATAGTAAAGCCATAGTACCTTTCTTAAGACTTTCTAATAAATGTGGAACTCTGCATTAGATGGGTCTTCAGCATTAAATTATTATACTCATTTTCAGCTGATATGTGGACTTATTTCAGATATGGGTAATAATTTTTTGTGGTTCAGAATGCCTGTACTTAAAAATTCTATCTGGATCAATATGTGTAAGTCATTAAAAGACAGCAATCCCCTTTGTGTTTTGGTACTGGTGAGACAAATTTTCTAGTAAAACAGTGTGACACCTCACACTACCAACAATTGAGTACTTTGAGACCTCTAGGTTGATTGAGTATCAGTTAGACAAATACAAACATTCTGACTTGCGTATGAATTCCAGTTAAAAACAACAAAAAAACAAAACAAAAAAAAACAAAAACAAATTGAATTTTAAGATATGCTACACAAAATGTTAAAATTAAGTATTGAAGAAAACAAACAAAAAACAAAACAAAACATGCAATTCCTCTTTAGAAAAGGTCGTCTCTCACAATATAAAAGAACACCACAACAAACAATAATATAAACTTAAGCAACTAAATATGGAAGAAATTTAGTTTATTTCTATTTACAAAAGGACAAAACAGGATAGAAAACTTTGACAGTACATTAAGTTGAATGGGTAATTTACAAAAATCAAAATCAGTTTAAGAAACTGTACATTTAAAAGCTTGTTTTAATCATTATAAAAGTGGCAGGATTCTGTTCACATTACTGTAGTGTAATGCATCATCTGTTCTCCTTATCCAGAGCCACAGTCAGGACTCTGCGGTCCATCTGTCCGAGCCTCTGCCTATCTGGGGTGGACGCCTTCAGCTTCATCTGGAAGAGGGGGGTGGAAATGGGCTTATCTCAGAGGGTCACTCACTTTCTATTCTTTTGGACATTTAAATCACTTATCACTTGATAGAGTCAATGACAATGGCCGTTCCATTTCTTTTTTCCTTTTGGCATTTTTACTGCATTTACTACACTGCATGCATACTTTACCAACAACCATCTTCCAAGGCACACCATACTTGTTCAGAATATTTAGTCTATCTACCAGGTGGGAGACTCATTTTTCTCATTTAAAACTGAAGATGTTGGAGCTTCCTACCAGCACATCAACACACGTACATACTTCTCAAATCCAAGTAACATACATACAAAATACATAAATCATACAATGTATCTACTTGCATCTACTGATGCAATACCTTTCTCAAGCAATCTCAAGTGCCTGCAAGTTGATGTTTGCACTGTAAAAAAACAAAAACTCTAACCTAAACAAATATGGTGTGCTTTGCTTTTCTAGTAATGTAAAGCATTTGTGCACTGTCATAAATGGTGTAAAACAAAAAAATATTTTTTTAAAAACTATTAGTAAAAAAGCTCTTAAAAAACTATTAGCGCACACACACACTTGAGGTGTGTGTATGCTTGTGTACCTGAGGCTGCTGATCCCTAGGGGAGTTGGTCTCCTTAAGGATCTGCAGTGGCGAGCGGCCTTCAGACAGTCCGTTACCTTAAAAAAAGAGGGAAGGAGTTAAGCAACAGCAACATCTTCAAAAACAGAGACAAGACACAATCTTTCAAAATACCTTTCTGCTTCAGTTTTGTAGAATGTCCCTTGTTTTCGTTGGTGACGTTTTTGACAGCCACCCGAACAGCAAGGGGAGAGGAGCCTCCTTTCCCTCCATGTGCTTGCACTCCTCTGGCTCTCAACCCAGTGGTACCAAAGCCCTTTCCCAGCCACTGTGGCTTGAACACCACCTGACTGGGGCTCTTTGAGTCAAAGGTGGGACAGCGGATGCCAGTGTGGGGCCGTGGCTGCTCTTGACTTGGGACTGGGCTAGGGACTTTTGGTGGCTCGAGTGTAGTGGGTGTAGGAAGCACAGGAGAATCTTTTGCAACTCCCTGCTCTTGTGTTTCCTCTGAAGATGGCATCTGCACTGCGTCTTTTGGCTTCTCAGGGGATGCAACCAGGGCAACATCTGTAACAGTGGGTACAGAAACCTCTACAGGGGTCACAGGGCACTCTGGGTCAGAAGTGACAGATGGAAGGGCATAAGAGTGATCAGTTCCATCCCCGATTGGCTCTACTGCTACACTCAGCACCGGGGATGAAGGACTGTCATGGTGCACCTCAGCAAAGATCTGGGAGGGAGCTGCTCCCTCATGGCAGGTTATCAGGCTCATACTCAGTCTTTTGTGAAGTGGAGACTCCCTAGCCTCTTCTGCCTCCTCAAGGGTCAGATCTGCCTCAGTTTCTACCTCCACCTCCAACTGGGCATCCCCAAGAAGCACAAAGGGGCTCGAGTCACCCACACTCTGGAGAGGGGGCAACACAGGGGTGGTCAGGAGGTTGGCATGCTCAGCCAGGGAGCTGAAGGTCTGGGACAGCTGAGGAGTCAGAAGGGGCTGAGTGGATCCCAGCTCTTCATCCACTACAACCTCCTCCTCTACACTGAGATTTGAGTGTCTGAGAGAGGGCGCAGGGGCTTCTTCAACCTCACTGTGGAATAACAAACCCAGCCGACGAGCCAAGGAGCCGACAGTCGCTGCGGGAAAAAGTAACAGACAACAAATGTTTAATAACCTCATGTTATAGGATTTTTTTCTCAGGTTAGAAAAGCTTAGCTGAGGGTTGTGGTTCACTAACTGGTTACCTCTCATGGCATCTCTGACAGGGGTGCGGGCAATGCCAATGGTAGGTGACCGGGGATCACTGGATAGCAGAGCACATTCACTCTTCACATCAGCTGAGGTTTTGGACACAGGCCCACCGAACTAATAGTAGCAAAACATTTGATGTGCTTAGACTACTTTCCCAACAACATGCTGTTACTGCCATCAAAGAGTTTTTGGTCTAACGTTAACAGGAGAAACAGCAATGTGGTAGCAAACCAGCTGGCAGATTACCTGAATGGGTGTACGATCAATGCCTGTTGAAGGAGAACGTGGATCTATTAGCCGACTGACTCTCTCGTTTTTGAGGTTTTGTTTGGAGTCTGGTTTCAAGGTTGAAGACACAGCCATCTTGCTCTCACTGGATCCCATGATGATTATTGTGGCAATTTAGTTAGTAACTGTATAGAGGATAAAAAGAGCTTCGTTTAAGATACCATATTGGTAAGTTAGTACGTTCATTTAACATTTGAGAATAACTAAAAACACACACCTTTAATACAAGTGAGCTCCCTACCTAATGTTAGCAGCGACCGCTAGCTAGTTAACAGTTAACGTTACAGCAATGGGTTAGGTTTCCCAAGTGGATGGATCAAATCTAGGAAGTTGTATAAAAGTTACTAGCGTTACTTAGCTAACTGCTAAACGTTGTAAGTTGTATGGAGGGCAACTGCTTCGCTTCAACCGATGAAGAACATCTCTATTACCTAAAAGTTATAGCAAACCATTTATGCTTACCGTAAAACGAAACGAAGACGGTCTACCAAGCACAATCCTCCTTTCACTCTTTCTTCCACACAAAAACACGGGGAAACACACGTCTTTTAAAACATTTAAATGGAGGAACGCGTGTATGTTTCTTTCAAACGAACCAACCAACGTACGCGTCTCCCCGCCTTCTCAGCGCTGACTGGTTTACGGCACGCCATTCAAGACGTGGGCGTGACACTGGCGTGACGTCGTGAAGATAACAAATTTGAAACTTGAAAATAGCTGTTTTGTTTGCCATGTCTGATATCATATGATCCATTAGAAAACTGCATTTTGGGACGTGTATGGACGTGAGATTTAACAAGTCTAACATGTCGGGGTGCTCCACTTGAAAGAGGCGCGTGATACTTCATTTATCTTGTTTTAGAAAAAAAGTCTTTTCACTTTTCCTTTTATATATATTCTTATCCATTTACTAAGTCATAAGTGAACAAAACGAATGTGTTGACACAGAAAAAAATCACAAACAAGACATTTGGAATCATAGCTTTATTGCTGAATATTATATTAAACGTTGCAGTCAGGATAACTAGTCCGAAAACAATAATAGTGCAACAATTATGTTACAATACACAAATGGCAGGTAGCATTAATTTACAATGAAGCAAATTGTTTTACAAGAGCATTAAGAAAAAGAGCAAGAGAGGGAGGAGCAATGATAGCTCCTTTTCAACATGGTGTTACAATTACATGTTCTTATCATCCAAAGCACGATTAACAACCCCCACCCCACCCAACATACATATACACACACACACATGCGCACACACATACACACACATCTCTCATCCTAAGAGCAACAGGCCTGCTGGTTGTCAGATAATTATTCCCGCTCATTACTGATTTACTAGTGAAAAAATAATAAAATAAAATAAGGAAGAAAAACAAGCAGACCCTTTAGCACTTCCAACTAGTGGATACTGTATGCACTGGAAATATGGCCCAGCCTAATCCTTCTCTTTTGAGAGCACTTTGATATAATGTAATACTCTTTTAGCATCACAGTAATACTGTACCTTTTACTGTAAATCTACAAACCGGCAGATTAATTAGAGTTCAACTTGCCAGCCACCAGTAACAAAGGCTGTGAGAGCAATGAGTTCCATAACAAAACTGTCCACTTGCTGGTTGCTGAATACAGGTTAGGATTTAACTCATTCTTCATCATTAACGTTCATTTTTTTAAAAAAACATTTTAAATCAATGAGTTATGTTTCATTAATCCCACGTCTTCAGATCAGTGGAGGGGGAGGAAACAAGAGGAGAAGACTGTTAGACTTGAAATATATATTGATATGATTTGTGTGTGCCAATATCACAGTGAGTCTTGCTGTTGGCTGCTTCTCTCCAGGTTGAGAACAACACTGCAGTATTTGATACAGGTCACTTACTGTATCAGCACGATTAAGTCTCAAGGTTGGTGGATGATTCACAGTGTCTAACTCACTACACCACCCTTTCTGGCTACATTTCACTCTTTGCTCATCCCTCCTTCACTGATCGAGTCCAAAATCCTCCCATTCTCATTCCTCATCCACCTCCCTCTCCAGCTCACCCAAACACCTTCCTCCCAACAAAACACACTCACACTCTATAAGCCCTGTCCTAGCACCGACCCTCCCTGTTTTTCATTGAGGCCCACCATCCACCTCTCTCTGGCAGAAGTGAGCCAGCAACGTGTCCAGATCCCGGCGGTCAGCAGCAGTGTACAGAGAGCTCTCTCCCATCATGCTGAGAGCCATACGCAGGGTGGACCAGATGTTGTCGGACATCATGGTGGCTGCGGCACTTCCAGGCCCCCTTACAGCTCTCGCCCCGTCTCCAGCTGCTTGTCGCTGTAGGGACAAAGCCTCGAGGAAATGCTCCACAGCCTCTCTGAAGAAAGGAGAAAGTAGGATAGGGTCGTCACTATCACCAAAATGTTACTTTTTAAAGGTAATAACTACCACATTTACTTGCTGCAATTACTTCTTTCACACAGTATATACATCATGAAAAATGCAATATTGCCCCCTGACCTGTGTGCTCCTAAATTGACACAGCTGATTCCCAAATTGTACCGACTGCGGACAAACCCTGGCTGCAATTCCAGGGCCCTCCTGTAGGCGGCCACAGCTTCCTCTGAGCGGCTTCCATTGGCCAGAGTGGCACCCAACTTATTCCACAGGAGGTAGTCCTGGCAGTGGGAGTAAAAAGAGGGAGCTCAGATACAGAGAGGTCAGGCAGTGTGGAAAGACGATGAGAACCAGACTTAAAAGTTATGATCACAGCACTTTTGTTCAGTCTCACCTGCGGTGTGACAGAGAGAGCGGCAGTGAAACAGTCCACCGCTTTGTCGTACTCTCCACTCAGGTTGAAGAGGACTCCCAGGCCGCACTGCAGCTGGGGGTCGACCCGCGCTGGGTCAGAGTTGGCTGCACTCAGGAACAGGGACTGGACTTCCGTAAACAAGGACCTTTGTAAGAAGGAAAGAAAGTAAAGTTTATAAAATAGAATGATAAGGGAAGGTCAGCACACTTGATTAGAATCTCCATAGGTATTAGAGTTAAATTTAATACTTTTTGAGATCTTGTGAAACAATTTAATGAATTTTAAAACTGATTTTTGGACAAATCATCTTTTTCTTATTCAAACAAGCTTTGCTGTAAAGTATAAAGGTAAGAAATATATGTTTGTTGTATGCATGTTTGACCAGTGCAGAGTTAAGTTTTAGGTAGGAATACGTCAAGTTCATAACTAGATGATTATATGATCTGTTATTATAACAGTTTCCTTTAGGTTCGATAGCAAGGAATGCACCAGTTGAGGTGGTTCGAGGATCTGATTAGGATGCCTCCAAGGTGCCTCCCTGTGGAGGCGTTCTGGGCACATCCGACTTGGAGGAGACCCCAGAGCAGACCCAGAACATGCTGGGAGGACTACATATCCCAGCTGGCCTGTGAATGCATTGAGATCCTCCAGGAGGAGTTGGCAGACATGGCTAGGGAAAAGGAGGTCTGGGCTGTCGTCCTCAGCCGGACAGCACCACAACCCAGACCTGAATAAGTGGTGGATAATGGATGGATAGACAGACAGACAGCAACTTGCTACAATGAAGGATCTAACAGCTAGGCTACTTTTTACTCCACAGAACCTGGGACGAGTATGCAAGGGTTTCCTTGGATCTGCTCTACAGATAATTATTATATTTAAGTATAAAGTGAGTTAGGATAATCTAGAATAGACATTTTCCAAGCAGGTAAGGGAAACATCTAAATATAAAGGCAGTATTAGGTTCAGTGGTTGGTTTAGGGTTTTATAACATCATAGATATTGACTCTGATGCAGAAGAACTTGACTAATTTTGACAAAATTTATTGAATTAGATAAAGTTTATATGGAATTATGACCTCAAACTCAAATTTAAGACTGTTTATTGATCTGCAAGGCCTTATTAAAACTCATTTAAAGATATTTTAAGACTTTAAGGACCTGCAGAGAATTAAACATTTTTTGTATGTATTTGTAAAAGCTGAAAAAAACTTATACATCTTTTGCAGCTCAGAGTATAGATGTACAAGTGAGTGTAAATGTTTATGCCAACACGAAGGAGTGGTGCTCACTCTGGCAGAAGTGATCCGAATCGGTCCCTCTCCTTCTCCCTTTCTCTGGCACCATCCTTGTCACGCTCACGCTCACTCTGCTCCAAGACTGAGCGGTACTTTGGATTGTGCCTCAGCCAGTCACGGAGAGTCTCACAGGCCTGTCGGTGCAGTGATTCATTGGTAAAACTGACAGCCAGTGCCATCAGAGCAGTGAGGTTGTCATTCTTCAGCTCTATACATCTAAGGGATGAAGAGTGGCAGGGGGAAGAAGAGCGGAAAGAGAAAAATCAGACAATAAATAACACGACTTTGTCAGCCACAGATAAGCCAGCCAAGTCATTCTATTACCTTCAAAGAAAAATATGTCTTAAGTAAAATTAATTAAGTTTCTATCAGGATACTGATTACTGTGCTTTTAGTTGAGCTTGGTAATGCTGGAAACTGTCAGCTGTATTGGTGATGGTCTTTTAATTAAGTATTTTAGTATCACGAGTTCAGCTGTGAGAGCAAAGTGTGGTAAATAAAGACATTAAAAAACTGAGCTGGATGACAAGTATACATTCCATACACTAGACAGAAAGTAGTCCAAATACATTTCCATGATTCACTCATGCTTGTTTTCACTCATTAGACTGCTGAAATTTTGTAATTCATGGGATTGGCAGGGGTTCCCCTATAAAGGCAGCAGAGCAGTAGCTTGAGCATATGGGCGCTGAGTTCTTTGACTAAACATGCCAATTTGTGTGCTGGATGCCGTTAGCTTGATAACATGCACTCACATGGGAAAAGCAACTCTTTGCCACCATGAAGAAAGATTTAGGCTAAAGACTGAATTATTACCGGTCCTGGTAAGAATGAATTTAAAAAAAGCAGCCCCGAAGTCAGCCTGCCTATTCCATGATTCACATAATAAAAAAAAATACTGACACACACGATTAACTTGTAAATATGAACAAAAATGAAGTCTGTGAATCATGGGACAAGATCCAACCTGGAGAGAATTATTTTAGTTAACTTGTGAATATGAGCAAAAATATGAGAAAAAAGAGATGACTGAGCATTTGTGGTTTTTTAGCATAACCCTTCTTTCCCAGGGTTTAAGTAAGCTGACATGCCCTAATATGTATGATGTTTTCAATGTTTTTATATGTGCTAAATAGCATGGCTTGCTTTTTCCATTTTGCTTCCCAAGTGAGAGATTAGATTTCCCTTTTTGCAGTTGTGCGTTCACACCTGCGGAGGGCGCTGATGGCAGCAAATTCTTGCTCGTTCTCTGCCTGACAGGTTCCCAGATATTGCCAAGCCTGTAATCCAATGAAAACAGAAGCACACCAGTGCAGTATTACAACTTTTTTTCTGTGGTGTGATGCCAACAAAAATAAAAAAGACAAGTGAGGAGAGTTTTGATTTTCACAATAAATACAGATTATTAATAGAAATTATCAAAGAATTAAAGACAGACAAATACAGAAACCATAAAAGGGCTCTAAGTTTCTCACCAGCTGGTTGTCTGGCTCTTTCTGTACAGCACTTTCAAAATACCGCACAGCTCCGGGGATGTCACCTGCCTCCATCCGTTTCACCCCTTCTGCCAAGGGGTCCTGGTGGGAGAGGTAGGGGTTGTCCTCCTCAAACTGGTAACCCTGGAACAACAATGAGAAAACTGGGCAATGGAGACTGTTGTTCTTATGTACACCGTGCTAACAGAATATGATGCAGGAGCAGGGATTTGAACAGTGACACACCAATTAGTAATAACTGTAATCTTCTATTTGAAATCAGATGTGTTGTATGTCAAAAAAATATGAAACACAAACAGTCAAATCCATCTCAACAGATGGCTGCTCTGAGCGGTGATGACAGCAGAGACAGTTACCTTGTCATAAGAAGTGTTGAGTAGTTGATCGAAATCTGACAGCCAAGGGTGGCTCTCTGCGTCCCTCTTTGCCATCTCCTCCCACTCCTGCTGCAGCTTCTCCCAGAAGTCCACATCGCTCTGATAAAAACAACAGTGATAAAGGTCACTGCTCCTCTTTGTCTACTCACCTCATGTCCTGCATAGAATTAGAAATATTTACTTTTTTCCCCCAGGGAGAGCTGACTGAGCATTCATAATTTTTCAGCATAACCCTGAAAAACATACAGTCTTCCTCTTTTGGCAGCTGAGCTGCTCCACTAGAGCAAAGGGGGATTCATTTCCTTGCTCAAGGGCACCTCAATGGTAACTGTTGAGGGAGGAGAGCTTTTCTTCCCATATTCACTTTCCAGGGGTTCCCACTCTGTGTGAAATGTAAAATTCCTAGACGTTTCATGACTAAAATGTTGAATTTCCATGACCTCTATAAACGTTACAAGGCATTTTTTTCTTTTCACAAAAATTTTAAACACACTTCAGATTGAGGGGTCTTATTAAAGTTTTTATGTTGTTTTATTCTGTGGGGCAAGAGAACATAACAAGAACACAATGGAAAGTAAACATATTTAGTGAATTACTAGTTACTGTTTTTTTTTAACGGAGGCTAACAATATTCCATGATATTATGACTTGCCCTGAGAATTTATTACACTTCCTGTTCAAAATTCCAGGACTTTCCAGAAGTTCCACGACCAGTGGGAACCCTGCTTTCACCACCAATATTTTCCCCATTTTCAATATCAGCAGCCTTATTGTCATATCCTGTATCTTTAACCTTTATCTTACCACTACCCCTAATCAATTTAGCTTTGTTACTGAATGTGAATTGCCACCCATTCTTGTCTCACCTCCACTGCAGCTTTGGCCTGTTGGAAATCGGGTCCTGATGTGGCAAACTCATCCACCCAGGCCTCAGCTGAGTCCTCTGACACCTGGACAGGAAGAGAGCAGTAACAGAGGTTGGCTGGAGCCCACACTTGCTAGCCAGGAAAATAATTATTTGAGCCGAGGATGTGATAGTAAAATAGGAGAAGAAAATGGTGAAATGAATGGAAAGGAGGAAAAGATTAGAGAAATAAGCCAAGAAAACTGCAAAGAACAACACAGTTTCGCCTACTCTACCTACCATTCCTTAAGTCACCAGCCACCATTAAGTTCCCGAGTGACTCCAGAATTATTTTTGTCAGATGGAAAATCCACTCAACAACAGAGTTCAGTGCTGAGTGCATCTTCCTAAAGTTTATGTGCAGAACAAAATATCATGTACTACACAGTTAAAAAACTTAACTGTAGCTGTACCTACAGCTAAAAAATATCAAAACTGTAGCTGTACCTACAGCTAAAAAATATCAAAACTGTAGCTGTACCTACAGCTAAAAAATATCAAAACTGTAGCTGTACCTACAGCTAAAAAATATCAGAAATACAGTTGTTGTCTGATATCATGAGCCCAACACAATCCAACCAGTTGCGAAGCCACACTGCATGGCGTTGCCATGACCACAGTGGTCCTACCTGCCTGATGACCTTGGCCCACTGCTCTGCCTGTTTAGCTTTAGCTTTGTCAATCTTCTCATTCCTCTCTGGAGTTTCCAAGGGAAGACTCCCTCCCCCAGTCTCTTCCAGGAACTAAGGCGCAAGGCAAGGAAGGGTGGCGGTGGGGAATGGGGAAATGTTTTAAGGAGGCGGGGGTGGTCAGCGAAGGGTTTTTTTAGGAGGGGCAGAGTAGGAGTAATTGTAATTTGGAATAGATGAATGGCGGTTGTTAATTGAGGGAATGGTGGCAAGCCAAGAGTTCAAAGGCGGGTCAAAAATGGGAAAAGTACATGACACAGTTAGAGGGCAACTATTTGTTACAGAGCCGTTGCAAAGAACAGACACTCAACAAAAAACAGGAGTCAGAGCCACTCATCTACAGTACATTGATTTCAAGAGGACAACTAACTGGAATTCAGGATAACCATCCTTTGCCTTCCTGATTTGAGTGAGGTCAAAAGTAAACAATCGCAACCCCAGTAAAATCAAGAGCTGACAAGGGAAACAGAGTCAAGATAAAAAGTGAATATACAGGAAGGCAAGCTGATATTCACAAGGGCACTCTCTTTACTGAGCAATTTCCATCTGCAATGTTGTGCAGCCTTAAGAGATTCATATTACAGGGAGAGTGGTGGCTGCTTTATGGTTACATTTTGTGGAAACTTTTACTCTGCATCAGATACTGGGGTGATGAGTCACAAGGCATATGTTGTGGAAAAGTGAACCAGTACGCTTCCCCATGAAATCCCAGTTGCAACCGTCCCATCCTCCATGGGAAGTGACTCGTACAGTACCTTGTTGACGTTGGAGACCCAGTTCTGAGCCTCCTTGGCCTGAACTTTATCTGTGAGCTCTTTGTCTGCTCTGTTCTCCACTGTGACACTGCCCTCGCCAATCTGCCTAATGAATCGCAGGAACTACACAGTGAAAAAATGACAACACAACAGTATTTACTATTACTGTAACTAAAAGGTCACATTTATGCTAAGATACTTCTAATTTCTGTGTAGCAAACATTTTGATGTTTACATGCCATCAAACTAAGAAGGGGCCTTTCCAGTGACAATAAACTCAAGGAAAGACTGTAAAACTGAATTAACAACATTACCAAAGTACTATGGTCTCACAGAACTCCACTAAAACAAAGTGAAAAGAATAGGGAAAGGGAATGGTGACAATTATGTAAAAAGGAATGACACATGGACACAAAGGGGTCCAATGTTTGACAGTCAGGAATACACAGCTCACCTCAGTGTTTTGTAATTTGGGGTCATCAACCTTTGAGACAAACTCATTAGCTGTTTGCTTCAGTTCTTCTCCTGGTTGATACTCTTTTGTCCTACCACATCAACAGCAAAAGAATTATTATTATTATTTTATAGGGAGCTGACAGACTAGAAGAGACAATTGTAATTTATGAACTGTGAAAGATGGACCCAATCAATACAGCTTGAAAAATCCATTGTTGGGGAAGTGAATACACACAAACAATTAGACATCTGTATTGTCAGCATACAAACATCCACGTTAAACTCCTATTCAGCTAGCTGCTACATAGCCTGTCCACAGTGTTCCTCTTTAGACAAGTGCAACATCAGACAAGGCCATTACTGCTTAACAGAAAAAATAAAATAAAATAAAATAAAACCTCCATAGATGTATCCGCCCTGTGAGAACATTTTCAAGGTCTTCATCCTTTTTCACCGCAGCCATGCATTATAACTTGCTTTATCTCTGCTCCTTTTCTCTTGTATTCACTTAAACCCACAAGTTTACAGCTTATGCTACATGTTTTTGCTGTCTCCTGGATCTAGCTATTTTTTTATATTAGCTACATACTTTCAGGGCTGTTTCCATCCCTGCCTCCCCCTTTCTCTGTTCTCACCACTCATGGTCCTTGTCTCCCAAGTCCCCCAGCCACAACTTCTCCTCTGACTGCTCCAGATATTCCTCTGCCCAGCGCCCGGGATCTGGAGCACAGACGAAAACACAGCAAGGATGCAGGCTGTAAAAAATCGTTATATAAATCACGTACGTTAACATAAAATTAGTTATCCCAGGTGAGTTCGCTTTGAAATTCCTGTTGCATTATGACCAGCTCAGTGACCATATGTCAGTGCTTTTCATTTTAGAAGGTTAATCCATATGAACCGGTGTGGTCATGCATGATGAACGCAAGCTGAGTCCAGAAAGGTGATGCAGAGTTTGAGTGTGTGTTTCGAGAGAGAGAGATGACAAAGAGAACAAGAGAGCAAATATAACACTCTAAAAGTACCTGCAGCCTCTGCAATAAATTCTCTCGTCCAGTCTGCATCGGCTGTGTCACCGAGACCGGCGAGCCCTGGCGAAGAGGCAGGCTCAGAACCTGAGAGGAACTCAGCTGCCCAGTCACCAGAGAGGGCCAACGCTGCCACACCTGGGGCTGTGACAGGGAATGAGAGGATGCTTAAAAATACGGGAAAAGGTCTGTGGTCAAGCCTCAATCACAGAAATGTCAAAGAAAATAGGTGAAAGGGGCACAACAAAATGGTACCTCTTTGTGGAGCCTGTCTGTAGCTCTGCTGGTCAATCTGCTGCATTTCCTCCAGTAGCTGACCCATGTCAAAGGTGTGTGGGGGCCGTGGCGGCGCCTGAAGGAACTCATTCACCAGCTGCAACAATGATTTTCAGAAACTATATATTTTGGGCAATTGGGTAATTCAGTTTCCGAATCTTTCACCAACCCTATTTTCTTCATGTCGGTATTTTGGATCAAAGTATTCTCCACTCTTGAGAAAAACTACAACATCCAGTCACATCCAGTCCACATATATCTGCCTCATCTGGCCTACGAGCTTCAACAAACAGAAAAATAACTTCGCTACCCTACTGTCATCACTGTAAACAGTAATAATTAACATGAGCGTAAAATTCATACCCAACTAAGGTAGAAACAATGTGTCTATTGTACATACACAAGATCTGCAAAGGATTTGGTTTTAGCAAACATAGTGCAGAATGAAGTGATGTACAACCACTGTGGAAAAACCACAACAACTAAGAAAAGGGAAAATTCAGATTTCATCATTTGAAATAAAACAACTTCATCAAATATAGTGAGTGCAGGAAAGGCACCAATTTACTTAGAAAATGTAAAAATAAGTGTCAGACACACCCATTTTTAGTTTCAGCTTGAGCCATGGTGCTAATGGTAAATACAGTATTTATTTAAAATCCCTACTAATTATTACTTAATTTATTGTTATTGAAATAAATGACAATATATTGTGATATGAATTTGGGGGATGTATCACCCAGCGCTACTACATACAGTCAGAGCTTAACAGCTACAGTAGTGACAGTAAAAATGCTTTATTGATCCCTAAGTGTGAAATTAATTCATTAATACACAGTATATAGTGAGTAGAATATACAGTATATGGGAAGAGAATGCCATCACTGACCTCTTCTTCAGTCGCAATCTCAATAGGTGTGGGGGGAATCTAAGGCAAAGGAAATGAGATATTAGAGACAAAAGGTGCCAAGTCTGTTATCAAGCAACAATTTCATTATTAAGCTACAGAGAGTTTGTGCACAAAAGTTAAACTATATTCTTCTGTTGTATTCTCCTGTAAGGTATCAGTAGAATTGAACTGCTGATTAGTCTCAAAAATCTCTGGAAAATTATAAGGATAATCAATATATAGATTAGTGCTATGTTCCTTATTTCGAATATTTACCAATATTACCAAATTACTCACTGTAGGCGTTGACCGGTGCCTCCATGCCCCTCCTTCCTTGGTCATGTGGCTGGTCAACTTCATCAGGGGATTGGCTCCCCCACATTCTGCCTCTACCAACTCCCGCATCGCCATGGCAACACAAGGACGAGGCAAACCCAATCAAACCACCTTAGAACTGAGAAGGAAATAAATAAATAAATAAATGCATTACTCAAATTGATTCATCTGGACAGAGATTTCACCAGACTGAAAAGTCCGAAACACTCACTGTGCATCCAACAACGTTGACAACATCATGGTTATCTGGCATAAACAAATTCTAAGTGGCATCAAACTACTTAGAGCCATAGTGGGGCACAGTATTGGATAACTTAATAAATGTGATGGAAGACAGGCAAATCAAGAAGATCCCTATGAATAAAATGCGCACCATTAGGTTTCATTCCAAAGTGAAGCTGAGAGCAGTTCAACCCTCAAATTCAAATTACCCAAAAGATAAAAAAGGAATGCTCTGCACAAATAACGCCACCTCTGGACCAATATACTGTCAACATGAAAAGGTTATTATGTGTTTGTATTGTAAAAGGTTGAAAGTCCAAAATGCGGACACAATAAACTGGTATACAGCTGACTTTGTGTCAGGACCACGATCAAATGAGTAGAAGCTGTTCAGTTAGATATTCTGTTGACAGGCCACAGAAGGTGAAATCTCAGGGGAGGCCAGATACACACATGTCACACAACCAAAATCAAGCTCCATCTGTTCTGTTCTGTCTTTTGAGTTAACATAACAGCATAAACACAAACCCATGACTTATATCCCTTCATCAATGAGAGCACAACACCACATAGTACCATGATGCAAACAGTTTAACAACTCTTCTCATTTTTTATCTTAAGTTAACTTACCTGATCATCCAAAGAGGGAAATAATAAAAGACGAATAAAAATTCCTTTGGCCCTGATCTAGTTTAGCAGCTCAATACTGAGCTGACCTACTGTATGTCTACACCCACAGATGAGCAGCTGATAAATTGTTATACACAGTGGCCTGCTAAACCTCTCTTAACTCCTCCGGTCAGATGACAATTTCCATAATGAACTATGTGAGGAATAGAAGCTTAAATCCCTGTCATCTACTCTATTTTAACAGAATTATGCAAAAATCAAAAACCAGTCCAGAAAATAGCACACAGACTCCAATCTACAGGTGGCCTGTCCATCGCTCTCACTCTCTAGGCTGTAGATTTGAGGCTTTTTTTCCCACTTACTCAAACAGCTGCTGTATGATTAGGGTCACACAAAGAGGATTAGACAAAGATATTAATACACACTTCCGCAGATAGGGAATAAACTGTCTTCACGACACCTGTTCACATGCTCACTTACATACCGCAAACATTTTAACTCATCGACTAGAAGCTAGCTTTCTACAAAAACTGATTGATATGTGGGTCCCGTTCTCACATTCAGTCATGTTTCACCTTTGACATTAACGTTAGTCCATTCATAACAGAGTAAAACAGATGTGTAGCACCATAATATAAACCACTACCAGTCAGCTGCCCCCTGACAGATTTTGACTGTATAAAAGGTTTTGGCTGTCAAAAAGATTAGCAGTAGCGCTGTCATGTCAAGCCAGTTACAGACTGGGTTTCCCCAATGCTAAGTTTGAATTCAATAGGAAAACTGCAACATTAGCTTGGCTAGCAGCAATGTGCACATTCGACCGTGTCTCTTGTTAGCTATATAGCTAACATGCTCCTTGCTGCTGACTTAGATTAAATAGCGAGCCAAATCCTCTCATATTTAAGTAAGTAACGACTCGTCTGACACCCAGCAGAGGCGAGTGTACACTATACAGGTAGCTAACTAGCGTTAGCTAAATGTACTAGCTACCGCAGGGCCAGCGCTGTGAGCAGTGCTGTGTAGCTGCAAAAGCATGAACCAAGGGGTAACATAATGTTCATCTCACCGCCGACAGCTGCCGCTGCTCCCGTCAGTCCCTTGCCTCCACTCTCCCCTCTTCGTCTGGTTTAACGACTGTATTATTCACAACCAAAATCGCCGTATCCAGCGTGTCAAACCTCCGAGCAACCCTCTTGAACCAGCTTCCCGTGTGTTATCAGCGGCTCTCTTTATTTACCTTCCTACAGGACCCACAAAAACCTACACCGTTCGCTTGGGGTATCCCGCACAATGGTTTCGTATTCTCAAACAATTTTACGTACGAATGCGTCGGGCTTGACACTACACGTGTTTTTGTTAAAACGAGCGCAAGTTCATCTAATCAAAGGCGTCTTTGTTTGTAACAGGGTAGATGATGTTTTGAAGCATTGTAATAATTGTTGAAAAAAATTGGTTTTTGTCAGTGTGCACAGAGAACACGGTGACCTTGAGTGGCAGGTAGAGACAAAGTATTTTGCGCAGGCAAAAGTGTTGCGCAAAAAAAGCAAAGTCCAGCAAATTTGACCCTCAGTTTGACATCAGCTGCACTGTCATTATCTTATGAGAATGATCCAGGGAAAACTCAAATTAAAGTTACCACGTGACATTTCCAATACTGCTTTATGATTGTTAACGATTGCTTGTACCCTCTGGAACAAAGCATTTTAAGCAAGTTGGTTAAGTAGCCTATCCTAACAAGAAAACTTCCTCATGAAGACGTCATATAGTGTTTTTATTATGAATTTTGTAATGTTTTCTGACAGTTTTCAGTAACAATCAGTCAGTATAATCCATGTCATCATTGTATCAATAATTACAGGTAATGTTCCAATAGTAACATAGTAATAATATAAGTCATTAATGCAATGTTTATTCATTCTTAACATTACACTCAAAAACGACAGGCTTTATTTACTGACAGGTTTAGCACTGCACATTGATAGGCTACACAGACAGACAGCAAGAGACACAGAGGGAAAGTGAGGGTAAGGTGAAGGAAAAAGGCAGGGAGGGAGGAAGGGAAAGGTGAGGAGAAGCACACAGTTGTACATTCAATGAACCAAAAATATGGAATGTAGTGGGATGAGAAAGGAAAATAAGAAAAATAGACTTGACATGAGAACAACAGAGACCTTCAAATATCGTTAACTGGAAGAGTGAGAGATCAAGTGAGTGAAAGAGAGACGTGACAGAGTACCTTGGTATCACAACAATGTGCCCTCCTTTTACTGTGATTCAGATATTGACATGTTTTTGAATTACAACAATATAACACACAAATTAAGAGACACTCATCAAGCCAGGGATTTTCATCCTTATCACTACTACTATTATTATCATTAGTCTGTTTTCTGATGCTGTAAAGGTGATTACTAAGATGAAAAAAAAAAACACTATTACTCATAAACCATTAGGTGTAAATTATAATTCGTTCCCTCTCAAAGTGTGCAGAAAAACAGAAAAAGTGGCTGCAATAATAATAGTAATAACAATAATAATATCATAGTATTCGTCATTGTATGTACAGAAAATTCATTACAATCAATACAATCAAAACTGCCCAAGCTGAGCTGACATTCTGAAAACAGCAGGGGTAGCATTATGGTGTGTGTATGAATGTGTGTATGTGTGTGTAGGTGTATCGTCTTGTCACTTGTGTGCAGTTGTGGTTAAGAGCAGTGTGCAGCGAGTGAAACAGTGTAGTGACAGTCATTTAGAGACATTCCAGGGGTCACTGTGGGGGTCAGAGGTCAGGTTACACCGCTTGACAGTAGGTGGTGGCGCTACGTCTTTAATGGCACAGTCTGAATGTTTGCAAAGGCCAAGATCACAGACACACTCAAATTTGAACTGGTCACGATAACTCTGGACAGCAATTGCAGCATGGAAGTTAATATCAGTTCACAGAGCGTGACAGTAATAGCATTGTCTTACCACAGGTCAACACAACAGCGGGCTCAACCTACGGGCTTACACTTTCTATCTGTGGAGTATTGCTGAAGTATCATTTCGTGTGAAGGACGCAGGTTATGCATGATCATCCTCAACTCTTACATCAGCCCCAAATAAAATGACCTGAAGCGCTAAAATACTCAAAACACCAAAAGGAACAAACCGCCAGCATATCCTTTTGTGTTTGTTAGTTTTGTGTAAGATTGTAGATTAACCATCGTGTGAGTCTGACCTCATCGTGAGCCACATGTTCAGTCATGCGTGACCTCACTGTCTTCACTGTGCGGGTAACGGTGGTCAAAGGAATGTGTAGAGAGAGGGTGCAAAGAGGGAGAAAGGACTTGTGCGGCAGACGTCTCGAGTCAGTCTAGGGGAGTGTGGAGAAGTGTTGGCATCAAGGCTTGTGTCTTTGCCTACGGATCTGTTCAAGGCCAGCATGTTGTGGACTGTTTTCAAATTTCATTCTGTGTGCAATACTAAAACATATACAATCTTTTTTTTTTTTTCAAAACAAAATAGTCTCATTCAACCAGTATTAGCCTGTACAGACACATGACCATCTTGTGATTTAGAACTGGTGCACCACATACAATTTCGGTGGGGTTTGGTCAGGTGGTTAAATTACATTAACTGTATACATTGTGCCATAACATTTAGGTGGAGAACAACTGCCTGTTGTTGGCTATAGGTCACATATGGCATTGTGTGTCGGCGTATTAAAGTGAGTGTGTTGTGCGTAGTGTTTGTAAGCATACATTCCTTAAACTAGAGGTGTCAGCAGTTGTCAATAATAAAACTGTTGAAAGTGTGTGAGTGGTGAGCCGGTTGTGGTTTCCATGAGAACTGGTGCAGAGATACGTCTGGCTCAGTAGCGACGGGGGTTGCCGTCTCTTCCCTCCTTCTTAATGATGATCCGCTGGTCATCGCTGGCATCGTCAGGCGACTCCACGACCTCCTCATCCTCTTCTCCCTCTCCCTCCGTGTCAGCAGAGATGCCCATACGAGATTCATAGGACTGCGGGCAAGGAAGAGCGTTGACAGGGCAAAAGGACAAAAACAAGTTCTAAAAAGCTATGATAATGACTACAATGTTACTTAATGACATCAATAACTGATTTGCTTATTACCTCCATAGGATTGACAATAATGGTGAGTGCAGAGTCATCCCATTGGCTGCTGCCCTCCTTAGCCCCACCCCTGGCACCTTCACCACGGCGATGGATGGAGCGGATTCGGAAAACGCCAAGGATCACCATAACAACCAGGAAACCCACGCACACCATTATGATGACGGTTGCTGCTCCTGGCACCACTGTCAGAAAAGCAGAGATGACCGTGTATAATTCAGAGTCCTGACTGAAATCCTAGCTTAAAGCCTGACACTTGCTGGGGTGTTAGGATGTGCGCGCACCACAATTCAATTTAGTAATCCTGTCATCTTGCCCCTGCTGTGCAAGTGTGGTTATTGCAAAAATTATCCGGTGTAGCAGGCCATTACACAGCCATTCGTCACACTGCCACAATGTGGTGCACAAGAGCAGGGAGCAGACAGGCACATCCGGTGAAAGTGAAATCTCACCTGAGTTGCGGTGTGGATTGGGCAGGGTGTGACCGCTCAGCTCCCCAGAGTGGTGGGACGGATGGAGGAACTGCTGCTGGGACGCCAGCAAGTGGGACGGGTGGTACAGACTGTCTAGGGAGTGCAGGAAGTTCACCTGAAGAGAGGGAGAGAGAAACACAGAGAAAGAAAATGAGAGAGTAATCTCATTGTTTTGGTTACTAAAACTGTGTTAGAGCAGCACAACTAAGTTTGCAGTGTGCGCGACTCATTTTCATCCCAGCAGCACATCTGTTATCTGAAAGATGTTTATCCTAGAGCTAGGCATAAAGGGATGCAATTTTCTGAATTTATTAGACTGTTGTAGCTGTTGTATTATTCGCCTCAACCTGCTTGGTCATCATATCCACATTACTAATGACTGCTTATCAAAAATCTCTTTGTGTAAATAGCTTATGAAAGCACCAATAATCACCCTACAATATCATCAAAATATCAACGTTGAGGTACTCGGTCAAAGATATTATGATATTTGATTTTGTTTATATCGCCCAGCCCTAGTTTATCCTCATGCCGACAGTGCAGGCATTATATAAATGATGTTTATCCTCACCTCCAGAGTCAACTCGTTGCTGGTGTACCTCCCATTCATCTCGGAGCAGGACAGGCGGAACCTCCTCTCGAAGCGGGCTGAGCCTTTGGCCAGCCGGTAGTGGACTGAGCGGAGGACGTCTTCATACACAGAGATGGATTCAGCACCTAAAGGGAGGGGAGAACAAAAAGAGGACAGGAAAACAAAAAGGAGACAGTGAGTCAATACTGAGATGATGAGAGCAGAAAGGAGGAGGAGGACAGCAGCATAGTTTGTGGCTACATATTGACGGCTGGAAGGTGGTGAATGATTTTTACTTTCACGGTCATTAGGAGTCTGGGCATCATCTTTGCATTTTGGCAAACTGAGTCCAAACAGCGCAGAAGTTATAATAGACAAATATATTATTAATATTTCTGTGAAACATTTGAAAAGAGAATTTTGTGCAGTTCTACCTGTGATGGCGATATAGGCAGTGGTATTGATGATCTCCAGCCCCCTCTCTCGCAGAACGTCCATGTCCACCAGAAGCTCCTCCCTCTCCGGATTCAGCTCCTCGCCCAGAGGCTGGACCTCACAGCCGTCCAAAGTGTGAGCCACAGCATCTGACATTAGAGCTAAGGAGGGAGGAAAAGGGCAAGAAGCAGATTACACAATCATTATCACCATGTGAGAAACAAATTGGGTGCATATCACAGATGGCCCCTTTTGGAATCTGCTCATTTCCATATGCATGCTGGTAGACAAGAGGTACACACACACAAAAATGATAACAGTGTTAAATCTCCATAAATTAGGGTTGCAGCAATGGAGTTGTTTCAAGTCTGGATTTATATCTCAGATCTTTAAATCTCTCTGGATTTAGAGACGGGACTCTGCTGACTCACCTCCACCCTCCATTCCCTGTGCGGCCGTGTTGACAGCGTGAGACAGGGAGCAGACGATCCGGAGCTCTGGGAAGAGCGGGACGCCACGGGGGCCTTCAAATTCAGGGGCAGGACGGGCCAGATGGGGGCCAACTCCAGACAGGGAAATCTGAGGGGCGTCGGGCTGGAGGACCACCAAGTAGCCCTCCAACTGCTTTAGGGACAGACAGCTCTCCTCGTTGAAACATCTGGCAGGGAGGGAAAATGTGTGTGTGTGAGAGAGAAATAAAAAAAGGGAGAAGGGCCACCTCATTAGCTAGGTTACTAACTGTTTTAATGCAGCGCGTACCAAAACAACTGTTTCTAATCTTTCTCATAAAGTGAAAATTAGTATACATTTCACTGTGTACAATAAAGGGTTAAAACCGATGCCACCTTTTCCCTCAATTTCAGCATTACAATTTAGTTCCTTAATTCCAACGTGACTATGGTTAAAACTGGTCCATTGTGACACTGAAAATAGCAAACGTCAGACCACAGTAGCTCTGCTGTTACAACACAATTTCCCTGCCAGAAAGTAAGATCAAATCAGATGGATGACAGGCTATTCAAATATATTTACCCATTCGCACAATAATTCAGCGTCATATTTTAAAGTACTTTAAGCGGTGTGTGTGTGTGTGTGTGTGTGTGTGTTAGATTTATACTATCTGCACGAGTGAGCAGCTGCTTCTCTCGGCCTCTCCAGAAGGGCCTGCTGTTCAGCCATCTGGGTAACTCCTGGCTTCAAATCAGTCTAATCTTAACACACACAGTAAAACACGCTGAAAAAAACCCTCTCAAACTCTTGACCTCAAAGCAACCTAAAAAATCTGCCAAAAACACACAGCCAAGCCCATGACCTTGAATCAGTGGGATCTTAAAAACACTCTGGGGGAAAAAATGTGAGAAAAAAAAACAGCTCCAGCGCGCATTCGTGGCCTGGTAATCATTTTAATCTTATAAACAGGCAACAAAAACAACAGACCCGAAAGAGTCACAGCGATATCTGTAAAGCCTGAAAATTTGATAAGAGCTGTTCTGTCAGTGCTGTGAATACAAAATATAGAACATATACATTGCTCTGTACTTTCCACAGTGAATTAATATTTTATCAACAGAAAGTGGCTGCTAAAGCCAGAGAGCCAGTTCACAGTTGTTAAGCACAGTTAAGCATTAAAATATGGTGGCAATACAAATAAATAGAGTTAAAATGGAAGTTTTTTTTCCAGACTGAACCATTCTGAGATCATGTTCAGTGTGTGCTGAACAATTTTTTATAGTATAGTATAAGTATTATGATTTAGATGCATATAGTTTGCAGAATTTATTTTGAATCATGACTAGCATTGAGGCTTGCTTTAGTATTGAGGCTCTGATTATTGACCACTACATGCAAGATACTTTCTTTAAAAATCTTCATGGATCCAGAAGTTGCATGTAAGGAGAATGCGTGTGCACTGGCAATATAACTTTACGTCTGGGTTTTCAAACCGGAAACAAGTAAGTCGCATCATGATGGATATCGGCACTTTTATTGTTAATTTTACTGTTAATCTATGCTAAAAAAATGGGCAGGCTAAAAAAGTAAAACGTCTGTTATAATTACGTAATGCCCTACATTTATTACCACTGCCACCTACAGTTTTCTCTGTCAAAACATGGCTTTCAAGATAGGATCCTGATTATTGTACATCATAACAAAAAGATTAGATATTCCTCATTATCTCTTGGTGCCACAAACTGTATTCCAGTATAATCAACTGCTGCACCAGACCTTATCACAGAGCTAGGACAAGTTTCATGTCTGATGAGTTCAATGTCCAATGGGTAAGTGGGAGTACAACAGACACAGTAATGTTTCATGAGATTATTCTACTGCGATGTGTATACTATTAAAGGAAAAATGCAGCCTCCAATACTATTACATTATCAAAAAACATCTAATTGTAATGCTCAATGCATTCCAGGAGATTTGTGCTGATGTGTTGCAATTTACTTTTTGGTATACCCACTTTTCCTCAACTTTCCTCATGTAGTTCATTTAATGATTTTCAACATTTCCCATAATGACTTCCAACAACCCCACATGAGGGGGGTGAACGTGTTGCTTTAAATCAAAGGCGGATGTATAGGATATGAATATAGTTAGATAACCAACTAATTAGTGAACATTGGGGTGTGTCTATGATCCTTACTCATACGTCTTGAGATTTCACTGAATTACTGTCAGTGGAGAAATTGGTAACACTGCCTCTTCTATGATGGATTTCGCCCTGTGTGATTATTGAACACTGCTTCAAAATGATGAGGCGAGAAAAAGCCTTTACTCTTTAATTCTGAGACTGTCACTGAAGCCTGATGTTTGATGTTTTAGATCTCCAAACCATTTTCTGCTATCAAACAGTGTCTACATTTGGTGAGTTGTCCAAAGGAATAATTAATGTTTGTGTCTGTATTTCTGTGCGTGCGTGTGTGTGTGTGTGTGTGTGTACCTCAGCGAGGTGGTGAGTTTGAGGGGTCTGACTCCAGGAGTGGCGAAGCGTAGCGAGTTCCTGTAGGTGACCTGCTGCACGGCGCGGTTAAAGCTCTCAATGTCGTCTCCCTCCAACACTAGCACAGACTGGCTCGGGTTCACATGCACCTGCAAGGTCAGACGTAAAAAAAAACACACATTCATTCACATCAAAAGACATTAATTTGGTGGAGCTCAGGAAAAAATGAGATATTTCACAGTCTATATTGAAACTATCCTTCAGTAGAAAGAGAAAAAGCAAAGGGAAATTTTCCAGGAGCAAATTGAAATTTGAAATTGATTCATTTATTCATCACAGGTGTAAATTGAGATTTTCATTCTTTGTGTTGAAAAGATACCAGAGTAATGAAAAAACACTTTCAGCTGACACGCTACTTTTTGATGCCCTTTAAAGGTAGGTTTTTATCCGGGCATGAGAAATTGGTTTAAATGTGTTTATTGAAGACGTACTTTGATGTCAGGGGTAAACATAAGTCATTTCAGGACACAGTCTAGATTGGAGACGCGTGTTAACGCCTTTGAACACCCTCTCTCCATACTGCAGCAGCCTACTTTCCCTTGGTGGTACCTTCATGCCAGAGCCCAAAGTCTCCAGGTCTCCAAAGTCCAGGCCCTCCCTGCAGGCATACAGACACTCCACCACACTGTGTGGCTCCACGCTTCCGGGGCGCACCGTCACCCCCGACAACAGACCACGGTAACCACCCACATACTTCCCTGAGGAGGTAGAGCACAGCATGAACACATACAATAACACACACATCTCAAATGCATTATATCATGCACATACTATAAAAAATATTCAGATAATAATATTCAGCACCAAAATATAGTAAACTCTCACACTGACAAAGACAGGCAGATAACTGTGTGAAAACAAAAGAAGTCACCTGAGTCTTTACCCTCTGGGATGCTGTTGTTTACAATCTCCTTCTGCTTCTCTTCTGGCTCTGTGGGGAAAAATGGGCGAGGGGCAAAGGAAAACAGAAAAAGCGACAACAATAAGAAAAAGAGTGAGAGAGAGATATGTGTTGAAGAAGGAGGAAGGAAGGTGTGAGCGAAGGTGCCAGAGGACGAGATTGACAGTGAGAATGAAAAAAATTAAAGTGAGGAGGTGCAAGTGAGAATATAATTGTGCAGACGAGTTTCAAAGATGCACCATCTCCTCATTATCTAGCAGCAGCTGCTGCCACACAGACAGCGGCTCAACTTCTACGGCGGATGAGAGTCTGTATGACTGTGCGTGCGTTTCTCACCACTAATTGGCAGACAGAGTGCCCCATTTTAACTGTTAACGCTGGTGTAACTGGCAGGCTAACTGTCTGGTCTTCTTGCTGTTCTGTTCCCCTGAATAATTGATAAGTCAGTTATATTATTAGCCCTCAAAGACACAATGCATTCACCCAAAATATAGCGGAGTGAAATGTGGAAGTGAATGGCACGAGGCAGAATGTCTTGGCACATTGTTGTGAGACGCCTTATGAGTGTTTAACTTGCCGATGCGTATGCCAGAAATGGCAGACTGCTATCTTTGGTCCTGTGCCGGGATGCGTCATTTAAATGACGCTTCAGTGACAAAGGGATGCAAAGGAGGATGCAAATAGCACAACTGCTGCTCATGGCATTTGTTTTAAAAATTTCAGGCTTTGTTAAGTTTGCATTTAATTCTGTCATTCTACTAAAATGTGTCATTTGTGGTTCTGCTGTATCTCTGCAATATGAGACATGGTGTCATTCAGCTCCTTACCCCAGCAGGCACCTATGACCATTCTCTGGCGGGGGGCTGGATTGGGGATGGCTCCATTGTCATGGATAAGGGCGGGGTCAAAGGTCACACCGTCGACGTACAGGGTCACCGAGGGGAACTGGACACTGAGAGACAGATGATGCCACTCACTATCGCACACCTGTTGGACAGAGATAAGTTAAAGTCAATATGAATCACAAGCCTGAACAAATGAAACCAGTGTGCAGGCCACATTGAGGGTTGAGAGTTTTACATTTATTGGTTGTAGCATACTGTAAAAATGTTAGAGATAAAAAAAATCCTGCCTGTTTTGTTTTAGTTTTGTTTGCATAGATATGGTGAAAGCAAAAAAACAAGGAAAGAAATACAAGGGAATAACAGGACAGAAGGGATGTCAAGACATGAAGCAGGGAGATAAAGACTGAGGGGCAGGAGAGAAAGATTGGGGTAATAAGATGCAGTGGTTCAGACAGAGGGATTTGACAAATCTTCTCTGTATCGGCTCAGCATCCCTTTAATCCATGCTAGTTCAATCTGTCTGGGCCCAGTGGCTCCAGTCACAACATGTCACTCCCTTACCTAATACACACACGCTCACACATGCATGCACATATACACATGCAGGCACGTGACAAACAAACTTTTCCATCTGATTCATATTTAAAATGGCAACACCTCAGCTGGGGAGCATTTGCAGCAGTTAAATAATCAAATATTGCAGCGTGTTCGATGCACTCAGTATCTGTTTCATTTTAGAAATGAATACAGAAGAGTTGAAAACATCCGAGCCAAGCTGTGGCTGTTCCCCCAGTACCTGCTCCAGTTTCCAGAGGAACTTGACGGGCCGTGCAGCGGAGACGTCGGGCCAGTAGAAGAGAGAGAGGCGACAGCCATGGACAGAGAGGGAGTAGTGGGAGAAAGAGTCATCTGCAGACCAGGTACAGAGCAGAAAACAATAGGTGGGTCGCTTTCATCAAAGCTTCTTATTACTACAAAAACATCTATCTTCATAGGATAACCCTGGTAGAAATTTGTCATGAGTAGGGCCGGGTGATATTATATCGATATCATGATATGAGATTAAATATTGTCTGGGATTTTGGATATCACAATATCATGATATGGTAAAAGTCTTTCCCTGGTTTAAAGTCTGCATTACAGTAAAGGAATGCAATTTTCTTAATTTATTTGACTGTTCTGGCTGCTCTGTTATTTGCCTCCGCCTGCTTGGCCATCATATCTTCATTACTAATCATTGTTATCAAAACTTTGATAGCAAATATCTTAATTTTTATCCCTGCAGTATCATTGGAATATAGAGGATATTGTGATATTTGATTTTGTTCATATTGCACAGTTTATTAATACTTTCAATTTCTGCTGAATCTTTCTCATTCTCTGTGATTTGAGTATTTGCTCAGCACCGATTTATTAGTTTGTGGACTTTTTGCTGTTATTTTCCAAAAGGTTTGCTGAGCATGCTGCTTTTCAGCCAACACCCTGCTACGCATTCATACAGCTGCACATATTCACACACAGTAGCTGCCCAGCAAATTACAGTGTTTTACTGTTGTTCTTCTGTCCACAGCGCAGCTTAAGTGGAGCAGTTGGGGTTTAAGTGCCTCTTTCAAGAGCACCTTGATAATAGTTGTTGAAGGTGCAAACAGTGATACTTATTCACTTCCAAGGCAAGATTTTTCAAGCCACTCTAGGGATCTGAACCGGTCCCCTAAACAATTTTTGATGCCTGATGCATAGGTGACAAAAGTGAAGGAGCAATGTGTTTTTCACCCTGTCTTAGTAAAAGGCTGCACCATATTCTTCACACATTTGAAATCGTAAGATGTTCTTAAATGCTAAAGCTTTGGTCCACTGAAATATAAACAGAGCAAGCACATTAATTATTGAAAATTACAGCATGAAAACAAATTAAAACCATGTTGTTGGAATTGACATTTGCCAGCAAAATTCTAAGATTGGCAGATACAACACACCATTCTTGACAGTGCTGCACACTATAGTCTCCTCCTCCTTGTGATTTCCTCTGGTCTGACTGGTTGCAGGCTGGATGTTGGCTCCGCCCCTTCGCATCCACAGTTGGAGGGTGAAGTGGTCGCCTGACACTGCCGAGACGACTGAGTCAGGCACCACAGCAACATGGGTGGATCCGTTGAAAGAGAAAACCAGCGATGAATCAGAGGAGGGGAGAGTGGGCAGAGCTGAAGTCCAATTGGCTGCTGGGGACGGGGGCGGGAGGAGGTCCACCTCGCCCCGGACAGCACCTGATGTGGGCAGGAGAGAAAAAACACGTTAATAATGAGTGAGTGATCAGAACAGATGATCTTAACCCCACGCATTCGTATGTTTTCAGATGTGAACCAGAACCCACCGCACAGTCGGCGCACAGATCTGTCTGAGTAGCTGTCTCTGTCACAGCCCTTTCCAATATGGCCGGTCTGGAGCTCTACGGTGGCCTGGATGTTCCACACAGTCTCTTCGCAGGTCTCCAAATGCAAACTGGGGAACAGGGGGATGCTACCTGACCCGGGGGTATACTCGACACGCTTGGTCCATCCTGAAAAAATACAGTGTCAAAATGAAGCATGGCAGACCCACAAACCATGAAGAATGTCACTAAACTGAGCCTCATCGTGCCGCAAGGAATACAGGTCCCATTGTTTCTGTTTGATCTGGTGTTAAAAAAATCCAAAGAAAAAGAATACTGCAGTACGTATTGTTCTGCACATGCTTTTTCAGTGTTTAATTAACAACCTTCCCTTGATATTACTAAGCCTCGGCAACACTTCTTTCTCAACTACCCAGCTCTTGATATAAACATGCAAAGGTGATTCATCCAAGCTGGGCTGGTCTTTAGTTGGAGCTGCTAAACCAGCCCACACAAATTCCAACCCATAATCTCACGAGGTATCATCGACCAAGATACACCAAGCCTCAGATACCACTAAAGCCTCTCCTATCCACCTAGAAGGGAGATTCACTCCACAATGAGAGTCAGGATGGCAGTGGTGCATTCAGTGACATTGATTACCGATCCAGCCAGGTTTGCAGGACGGCTTGACTGTGACAACGACCTGGGCATCAGCCTGAGCACGGTTCTTTCCACAGTCGAAGGCAGTTACCCAGAAGGTGTGAACGCGCTGACGCTTGGAATCAAGTGGCTCTGTGTTTTTGATGTTGCCTGGGAGACAGACAAAGTGGAGAAAGAAAGGAAGAAAGAAAGAAAGAAAGAAAGAAAGAAAGAAAGAAAGAAACAGTATGGAATCAGAAATAGGAGTCGCCATGAATAAGAATACACATTCAAAAGCCAAAGACAAAAAACACTGAGAAATGCTTCCATTGCTCCACGTACAGATTTCTCATTCACAATACTGTTCAGTGCACTATACCCCAAAACAAAAAGACAAAGAGCAGAAACGGCAAAGATAAATGACTGAGCAGAATTTCTTATTTTCCAAGATAAAGGGATAGCACATAACTTTGATAGGCTGACAACCTCGACATGCCAGCTCCAAAACAATAGGTAAGAAAACAGATGCTCTGACATAGTGAGGGGAAAATGGAGGATCAAAGAGATAGGGGTGAAAAAGAGGAGACAAAGTAGGGAAAGAGAATAGACAATGACAACCCTACAGCATCTGAACAAGGTTGGAACAAAAGGTCTCTGTGCTGCCGTACCAGTCTGACCCCAAAAAATAAAGAAGCTGCTCATCCCCTGCAAAATCCTCCGAGTCCCAGACAATTCTGCAAAGTCATGGTAAAACGGAGTCCTGTGGAAATCCGTCTCTCCAGCTGCTGCTGTCACATTACAAAATGTCCATTATCAATCTCGCACAGAGACCAGTCAATAACTTGTGATGAAGACTTTCAGCCATTTCCTAAGAAGAGGTATGCTGTATGTTAGGATGGGTTATGGACAGAAGGATGCTATATTAAACCCAAAAGCAGCGCCAATGTTTATGCAGCGACAGAACAATTGTCCACCCACACAAATTCTATTTTAAAATCTCTTGGCATCTACCTGTGCAAGGAATTAAGTACCTGAGATTCCTATAATACTGATGCAACACAGACATCAATACCTAAGCAATGACTGGTATGTGTGTGTGTGTTCTATATCTAGAGGAAAGCAGTAATTTAGCAGTTGAATATTGAATTTAGTGCTTCCACTTGCAGCCAAGGCCATTTGGAGTACCTGCTGCAAAGTGCAAATTGGGAAAATAATGTTCTAGGTATTTTATCTCTGCAGCGCACACAGACGAAGAGAATATTGTTCCTGGTGTCTCACCATCGTTGTCAATGGCGAAGGGCACGTTGGGAGTGATGATGTCATAGAAGCAAATCTGGCTATACTGTGGGGAGCAGTCAGCATCCAGAGCCTCGACACGCACGATACGGTCAAACAGACGTCCTTCTGGGACCGAAGCCTCATAGCGACGCTCTACAAACACTGGGGAGAACTCATTGACGTCGTTCACACGAACATGCACAGTGGCCCTGAGGGAAGAAGGGAAAGATAAGGAGTGCAGATAGATACGGATTATTCTAACAATAGGCAGCAGGAACGGCTGTATAGTCTTAGATTGGAGCGTACAGCCAGGAGACCCTCACATACTGACTTTCATCATGGACAGAAAAACATATTCAAATTAAGTAGGAGTAGGAGGCTGAATGTTCAAAACTGACTTGTGGGATTTCTTGCTGTTGACGCCGTCAGGCCCCTCTCCACAGTCGTAGGCCTGGATGGTGAAGCTGTGCTCCCGCTGGCTCTCGCAGTCCAGCGGCTCTTTGGACCGGACCAGACCCTCACCAGTGGAGCGGTCCAGAACCACCGCCTCAAACTGGACAGAACCTGAGCCCGATGGACCGTTATGCACCCGGAAGCCACAAATCTCACCTATGTGAGAGAGAGAGACAGTGTGAGAGAAGAAAATCACTGGAGACAGTTGCTAAACATTGTCAAAGTGTTGTATGTGAGAGCGCAGAGATATATCTGGAGGGTTCTTTGAAGTGGCACTTTATTTATCTCTAGTAAGCCGTCATTACAAGAATAGAATATCATGGTGTTGATTTACAAAGTAAATCCCATAAAACAGCACCTGATAGCCATCCTTCAACGCCTGAAATAAACTAAATAAGTTTCAAGGAACCCTGGGGGTAATTTTAGTGGATCCATTATAATTTCAGTGAACAATGAATATTTCCATGAACTGAAAGTGTTCCCACTGCAAACATGATAATCTTATTTCAGTGTGCTGCAGAGTACAGCACTGCTGACAGCTCCTGCAATGAAAGGTTGAATTACACTATGAGTCTCTTGGAAGGTCTAAAAATAGTGGACTCAATGATTGATTTCATTGCTTTTAATATTTAGAAAGCCATAGGAATATCTTCCTGTGGGAGTGCCCTGAGCTCAACCCCTGTCTGCATATGGTAAAACCAAGATTGCATGTGTGCGCATTGGCATGTATGACCATATTTACTGTTAAGTAAATAAAGGAAATAATAAGAAACAACACAAATGATGCATATCTTCGTACTGGTCACACAGCCACAGTGGCATCCTGTAGCTGTGACCTGGGAAAAATCAAAGTTAAATATTTTTCAATTAGAAATGGCTTGGCAGGGACTTCATTTGACCTATTTTTCAAGGGAGCCAGTTTTGTAGCCTTTCAAGGAAAATTTTGCATGGAATATTGGAGAAAAATTTTGAACAGTTTGGCCAGGCCTGACCTGCATCCTATTTTAGTCCATCTATTGTTATTGCTGTATTTTTACCGGCATAATGCAGGGGGGCGTCTTTGTCCAAGGCAAAGAGTGGGGGATTGAGCAGCACGGTGTTGTCGTTCTCCATGACAATCCCCTGGTACTCTGTCTCAATCCATGGCTTGTGCTTATTGGCTAAACGGCACAGAGAGAAGACCGAAGAGGCTTTGGGTTAAATGGAGCAATTAGAAAGAACAAACGTGTCTATTTTTAACACTCCATTATGGGTGAGGACATTGTGAGAGTGTGCATGACTGCAGGAACACACAACGTATGTGTGTGAGACCACAAAGACAAAATTTAATCACATTCACACACACACAGACACACACACATACACACATACACACGCAGATTTTCTCTTGCCCCCTCTCGTGCTCTCTCTCTTTGCCCCTCCCCCTTCTCTCTTTCACGTCAAGTGCCACTCCACACACCTTGCTGGTTGGCAGTATAATTAAAACCAGTCAGATTTCACCTTATCACACAGGGAGAGGCATATTGCACATATCAATCAGACCAACCGGCCTGCCACAGGCGCCGCACAATGACGTCCTCAAAAACACCCAAACCACAATCAGATGTCGAAGGTTTACTGTGAATTCACCTTTAATTGCAAATTAATTATTCATCCCTTTGCTGAATGTTCTCTGCTGGATGATCAAAGGCCAAGTTAATGAGCTAGAAGGATGACGATTTTACACTCCAACAATCAAAGGGCAAAACAAAAGCCGGAGCGCCGTCTTCCTGTCGTCTCCAGTCACCAAAACCGAAACGATGGAGTCTGAACTCCATGGGCAGAAGCACGGCTCTTGTGTTTGGCAATTACGCCGTTATCTCCGCAGCAAATTTTCCAGAAAATCTGAATGGAGCGAATTTGGCCCTCTCCGATGTGAGAGGAGACTTGTGAGAGGAAGGCAAAGCGCTGCTGCTTCTCAATCTGATCAAACCCGCCCTCATCAAACACATTCATCCTCTCTCCTCAAGGTCCAGCCTGATCTCCTCCTGCTCCTCCTCCATCGCCACAATCCTCTGCCCTGTCCCTTTTCCGGTCATTTATCTCCGACCCTCTGTCTCCTCAACTCATCCTCTCCCTCCTCC
>OMKZ01026310.1:0-10143 GCA_900302535.1 Neoniphon sammara
ACATGATCCATATATACAACTGATAAAGAGAATAGGAATATGAAGAAACCAAAGTTATTACAACCAAGTTATTACACACAATCGTTCCCATGCAGTCTAAAAAGAAGTTCATAGGTTCTTTTGATAACAAAATACTTATATGCTACAAAATATAATGTATAAAAAATGGAAAACACAAATTAACACTGCAATTTAGAGATGTGCTAGTTGTGGTTTCTGTACAGTCTGTCCCTCTTTCCTTCAGCAACATACTCAGTGCTTCCAGAAATGTAAATCTAACTTGGTCATGGCCTCTGACTTTGTAAAGGATGCAGTTGAAGTGTCACTAGGTAGAATACCCAAGTCAAGCCTTAAAAAACATAGTACACGTACACAAGCTGATTACAGGAACAAGAGTAATTGTAATTTGTCACTTTCACCTTCCATGCAGAGCTAATCCCAGCTCTTGCTCCAGGTTGCATCAGTTGTTGTTGCCACTTGTTGGATATATTAGGCCTGCTTGTGACACTTAGTGATGACATCACAAATAGGTTTACATGCTTGCAAAGCTGGCCATGTGTGAGATCACCTGAATGATTTTCACCTCAAGTGTTTGTTTCTGAAATCCTCAACAAATATAGATAGATAGATAGATAGATAGATAGATAGATAGATAGATAGATAGATAGATAGATAGATAGATAGATCGAGCACCAACAAAATGCCATGAGCCCCTGCTTTATTTATCTCTCTTTACCTAAATTACATTGACACAACTGTCAAAAAGATGACTTTAAGTCATAAGTCAGTCTAACCCCAGAGCAAGTCACAAGCATGCACATACCATAGCCAGAGAGGAGAAAGCAATTTGTCAAACTGACCAATAAATCCAGTCTTACATGTGTTTGACTGTAACTCACCTTCAGATAATCAGCAGTCATGGAACACATCCTAAAATGCATTTAGCAGCTCATCTGGGAAAAGACATAACATTCTGTTGAACTGTTGAGTGTTTGAACCATTATTAGAGACCATTAGTGAAAAATATGCAGCTACAGAGAGAACATCCTGCAAGTAGGAGTCAGTGCTGCCAAAGAGGGAGAGGTAGCACCTGTGCATGTTTTCTTGTCCCTTGCTGCTTATCTATAGGGACACACCTGTAGAAGAAGAAGAAGAAGAAGAAGAGAGAGAGAGTATGCAGGAGATGGAGAAAGAACAGTGGGGAAGCTAATTCAATCACACCGCTTATCTTGTAATTGTTATAGTAAGCTGTCTATGCTTTTGGGAATTGACATGAGAAATTTGGACAACTCAGGTAGGCATTATATTTATTGAAATGTGTTCTGAGGGCACATTTCCTAACCCTAACCCTGACCCTAACCCTAAACCATGCAATGCTGCCCTCACATCACATTCCAATAAATATAATACCAATCTCCTTGAACAACTGGATATGTTATACAATTATCACAGTTATGCAAAATATTACTATGTGGTCTCATATGACATTAATACTTTGATCCTTAAATAGCAACCTTTTAACTGTCCCTCAGGTAAGAGGAAAAACCTGTCATGGTGAGGCATCATTTAATCATTATGTGGTCTGTGGAACTGTCTACCTGAGGTTTTTAGCCCTTAAACTCAGATTTTTCCTTACATGGTGAATTTCCCCTTAAGTAGCTTCAAAGTTAGGAAAACACTTTTTTTCTTTTTATTTTACAAAAATGTCACATCCATATTGTGTATCTGCTGGTTGCAGCTTCATTGAAGCTACATCACACTTACATTGAGTGAAATATTCAAAGCCAAGCTGCCATTGTTTTATGGCTGCAGCATTACATCAAATAGAAAATATCTACATGTCTTGTGCATCATTTTATACACATTTCCCTTGAATTCAGCAGAACATATTTGGGATCTTTGGAAACCTTGGGATCTCCACTAGAATTTAAAATAAAGTTCTGTGGGTGTGAACAAAGCTCGCACGTGCAGCAATGATGAACCCAAGATGTGTGACAATCAGTCAATCAATTGAGCTGCAAGCAGCATTGACTGTGCTTTGCAAATTAAGGACTGATTGATTGATCAGTTGTTGGTGTTATGGTGTCTTAGTAGACACAATGTGACCTTGAAGGCTCTGATGAGGTCAAACAGCTGGCTGATAATTTGTTTTTGTTTTTCCCTGGAGGCGAACATTCGGGTCTGTTACCTCCACAAGAAACAGCAGCCCAGAGAGCCATCTGTCACCCGAGGGCATTTGCATGGTAAAAATCTTTCTTTTCCCAAACACTTCAGCGACAGAGCATTCAGATTCTGGACGTCACAGGGAGCGTGATGATTTGGTCAGCTTTATGAACAGGAGCTGCTTTGCTGTTTGAGTCAGTTACAGGATCAATTTGCCCCTTTCTCTCACTTTTTCAGATTCCTGCAGTCAAGCAATGTGATTTAGAGAAACAAAGCCCTCTTCTTCTGCAGGGGATACTATTAAGCTGTCTTGTCCTATCACAATAATAAGAAAACTAATAAACTGATAAACATTTATAATTCTATACGGTATAGATCCTACAGCCTAAACTTTTTAAGGTTTAAGGTGCATAGATTATACTAGTTTCCACCATCAAGAAAAGATGCATTCAGAGCCTTCATTAATCTGGTGGTGTAAAAACATCATTTTCTTCATATGTTTTGGTCTTGCCATTTTCTTCAATCACTTTGGAAAATTGTTATTGGCAGAATTATTATCTGTATTTAAATTTCCCTAACTTAATTGTTCTGGATTGTGTTTTTAAGCAAACCCATACACTTCTCCACCAACAGAAGCTCTGTACGTCGTTCTAATCACCACCAAAAAAAAAAAAAAAAAAATCCATGATAATAAATTGCAAATCATCCCTCTCACCTACAATTCCACAATGCATCAATGAATTGTGCAATTAAACCCCACTGGAATATATTTTCTATAAAATAAGCAGTAATCTGGACATTCGTTTATTAGTTCATCTGGCAGCTGGCCATCCACCTTCTTCATAAGTCAAATGAACAGGAATAGAGCTAAATGACCAGGACTATCCCAATTATAAATGTTCCATGTTTGTCTTTCGTGCCTAACAATTGCATGTTGTTGTTGTAATCTCGAGGGCATGGTGTTCCAGTATTTGTGAGTCTGACATTTACAAGGACATTTACATTTTTTTGATTTATGCTTTTGATTTCCTTTTTATTGTTTGTATGATGGGGCCCTCTTCCATCTGTCTGTCTAATATTTCCTTTCATTTATTTTTGTTTTTCAATAGAGAGGGGGAAGGTAATTTGACAGGAAGAAATTTGAGATTATGTTTATAAATGCACATTTATCAAAGGGATTGTACCGGTAGAGAATATTATGAGAATTCAGGGACTTAAGCAATTCAAACATGCCACATGAATATAATGTATATGTTTGTTTGTCTGTTTAGGTGTGTATGCATGAAAGTATCAGTGGGTTATGTGTAGGTGGGTGCATGTATGTATGTGCCTAAGCATTCAGTGGATGGTTATATAGCTATACTGTGTATATAAGAAAATGTGTAAGAGCAGGTTATAGGGCTTTTAGCATATGAATGTACAGAATGTTTGTGCAGATCTAGGCGTAAACACACTGGATGTGTACCTCTTTGTTTTTTATCTGAAAAATCCATAATATGGTCAAAATTGGAAAGGACAGGGCATAGCAATGACAAGGGAGTGCTTATTGTATTTAACATCGTCCTCCAGGTTACTCAGCCGTTCTGTCTAATCTGCAGCACTGCTCAGTCATATGGTTGTTTGCCGCTAAGACATTTATCAATACAGACTGTTGCTATGCCTTGTGCTATAATCCAGGGTGAGCCCTACCACAGAGGCCCAGAGTTAAATAAATTAAAGACCCACTTGCTTAAAATTGTGTTTTTTTCTGCTTTTAATGTGTTTTGCCAGATAATCTACTGCTACACTGATGTATTCTATGTGCTCCGCTTGTCATAGTGGATTGTCTCTTCTTCATGGCAGTCAAAACATTACTTCCCTACTGTACTCACAGAAATCAAAATTGACATCAGGGTAAGTTTACCGGTCTGTTACATCACAGACCGGTAACCAGTCGTAGCCTCAGTGTGTCATGGTTCTGCAAAGCAAGTGGACCCAAACGCAAGAGACACGAGGCACAGGAACTAAAGAAAATAATAATTTAATCCAGGACTCAGGTAGAAACAAGGAACAGGCAGAACACAAGGAGCAAAAACTCAAGGAGCCAAAACATGGGGAGCAGTCATAGGATACACTGACAGAAACACTGTGGAACAAACAAACTGTCAAAGAACAAAGGAAACACAGAGATATATACACACAGAACTAATTACCAGAACAAGACACACCTGGAGTGGGGAGGCACTAGGAAAAGGAGAGAAACACGGTTGACAAGGGAGACGAGGGTGTGACAGGCAACAACACAAGGGCAGGGCTGACGAGGCTAACAGGGCAGGTGTGCAGGGAAAAACAGGCTGGGAGGGGCTACAGGGAAACAGGAGGGACACACAGAGCAGGAACAGAAAATCAAAACACAAGGGGTCCAGAATCAAAGAGTCCAAAACTAAATCCCTATTTCTATTTCTATCTATTTGCATATTTAGCTAACGCAGTTCAACTTGACAAAGTTTACTAGCTGCTTTTCTCCAGAGACTTTCTATGGTTTTCAAAGCATTTCTTCCTAACGGAGCATCTGGGTTGGTAACGTTAACTGTTATCAGAGCTGGTTCATCTGGCTAACATTAGCAACACACAGCTGAATGATAACGTAGTCAAGGCAGAGGCTCACATTACGTTACGTTTCTAATGTTGTAGAGAGCAATACATTAAAAATTGCCGTTCTGATACATCCATTTGTAGGTGACCTTGTACAGTTTGTTCTGCTTCTTCTTCAGAATCAGCCTCTGGTTCAAATATTTATGGAAAAATTACACCTATATTACTCCTTGCCATTGTGTAGTGTACAGCAGCAAAACAGAAAACAGGAGTTTTCTGTTTTGCTGCTGCTGTTTTGCTTATGTTATCAGACACTGACAATAATAATCTGAGCCTATCACTGGCAAAACAAGCACTTTAAGTAGACGCACTTTGATGCAGAGAGGCTGCCCCATTGGATTACATTACCGCCGTGTTTCGTGGTTGCCAGTTATAGAGTTCTCGCTCAATACTGCACCGTTTGCAAAAGTTTTTGTTCCTATTAATGATTTAGACCCAAATACAGGGGAAATAGGGCCTCATAAATACTAGAATTACCCTTTAAATGTATTATTGGCATCTTTTAACCAGCCAATTCTGGCTCAAGCCTCGCTGAAGTGTCCTTGGGCAAGACGTGATTTCTGTGTCAGCTGTAGAGCAGCTGTTCTGTCTGACCGTGCGCTCTGACCTCAAGAGAAAAGAGATTTGTCCCACTGGGGTTAATTTTGTTTAATATTTTCATGCACTGTCTGTGGCCTGGCACCCTGTCCAGGGTGTTTCCCTGCCTTCTGCCCAGTGCATGCTGGGATAGGCTCCAGCCCCCCATGACCCTGAACAGGAATAAGCAGGTAAAGAAAACAAATGAAGGAATGAATGAATAAGTGAATGAGTAAATAAATGAATGATGATGCGTTGCACAATAAAACCCATGAGACCTGATCAATAAGGTAAGTCTACCAAACCTTTGCCAAGTAATTTTTCCAGTCTTATCTAACTGATTGGTGGGTTTATTGATCTCTGTGAAGTGCATTAAATCTCTCACCCCTATGCAGATGCTCGAAGGTCATTAAGTGTCACTAATCAAAGGCACAGAGAGTCACAGCTTTGACAAACAATGAAATTAAAATCTCCAATTGGCAGGAGGGAAATATTTAAATTAAATCAATCGATGCTTGCATGAAAAAAACAGAAATAAAGGCCAGAAAAGCATTTTAAATTCAGGAATGTTTTCATGACACTTAAGTACTTTGCAAAAGTCGGAAACCACCTTTTGTTCATTCAGTTTCAAATCAAATGGCCATTCAGTGCAAATGACAATAATGCAGGAAACATACTGTATATTTGATATGAAAATTACACAAAAGCATCCCACATAAAAGTATAATATCAAATCTATCTGTATTTAATTTGTCCATTTTTTTATTTTTACTTTTGTGGACCCTATTGCCACTTTAAATCTTCCATACCTCTAATCTTAAAACCTGCAAGTTACAGCTGTTTCCTACAAACAAAAGTCCTTCCCATTGGCATTATGTTAACACACTTTACACTTTTCACACAGCCATCCAAACATCTTAGCTGCACTGCACATTTCTTTCTCATGTGCATCTAAAATGGCTAAAACAAATCTTTCTGATGAGATTAGATATAAGGTAATTCACTTGCATGAAGATGATGAAAGCCAAGAGTTCCAAAACTGGAGCTCAAAAAATGATTGCAAGATGTAGAGAAAATGGGACTCTTAACAGATGTGCAAGACCTGGTGGACCACCAGCATCAGAGAGACAGTATAAAGCTTTCATCTTTGAGAGAGAGAGGGGTGAAAAAAAAATCACATCTGGAAAAGTCTGAGGTGTTTTTGTCAGTCCGTCTGCTGTGAGACGACAACAAGGGAAACGCACACTGCCAAAGCAATAAAAAAGACTCTCAGCACCATGTATACAACCATCAGTCAAGCATGGAGGAGGGGAATGTGCAGCATCTGGAGGTGCTGATATGTTTTTGATTGACGTCGTGAATCCTGAAAAGAACAATAGACTGGCCACCCCAGAGCCCAGACCTCAACTTCACTGAATATATTCAGGATTATTTGCATTGTGAGAAGCAGAAAATGCAAAATACTTCTAAGACAAAACTTTGGAGGTGTTTATTAAAATTTGGTCTGGTTGAAAAACTCATTCTAAATCTCCCAAAAATTAATAGAAGCTGTGATAAAGGCAAGGGGTAGACAGACTAAATACTGGGAATTAGAAATGATATTAAATGCGGAGGCTTTGTTTCCTCCATTTTTTTTCTTGAGAATTACAAAATACCTTACATTTAATGGCTGTTTTGACTGGAGATCAAATAAAAGAAAGGGTAGTTTCTGACATTTGCAAAGTATCTGACTAACTGTGAGAAAAACTTGGAAATGGATTTCAAGGTTGTCAAAGGTTTCTTTACATTTGTGATTTTTGTAACCACTGGAATAAATCCAACCTATATTTTGAGAATTACTGGGTTATGAAAGTCTCCAGCGATTAGTTTCTCTTTACCAGCCCAGCAGTCCAAACGATATAGTATCTAAATAAACCTGCAGTTAATATTTGGCCATTTGAATTGTAGGAGACATTGGTATCCATGCCTCCTCAACACTGGATTTGTTCTTATATGATTGTCTAAATATGATTGTTTGAGCTAGTTGCTATCAAACTCCATTGTAAGCTGCGCTGGTGATGTAAGCTGATGTGATGTCACAATGTCTTTTTGCCAGTTATTCACAGAAATAAGAAAAATACACAACAAAACAACAAAATGGATCCAAAAATCCAAGCTACATAACTAATAGCTGCATTTGAGAGAGTTACATTGTTTAGGCTGGACTTTTCCTTTTAGAAAAAGTGTTACTGAGCCATATTTTCACAATGGATTGAAATCCATTCTACAGTAGGCAGATAAAATGTTCCTCTGTATGCTATAGAATGTCAAAAGGCCTTACGTGTTCAGCAGCTAAGTGGAAAGTCAATATACTTTCTGTGGTAATAACCATCAAACTGCTGCTCACTCAGAAGCTACAATGAGCACAAGAAGATTCTCATCTGAAAGCAAGTCCTCATCTCTGCTCTGAGAATACCTCTTGTACACCAGGGACACAAAGACATGGAATCTGCTTTGTATACATTCATTTTGATTATTCACTGATATGTTCATCTGTCATTTCCTAATAGGAAGCACTCAACTGAGGTCGAAAGGGAATTACCCACAGATAAAAAGGGGTTGACTCAAGAGGTATGTGCCTGTTTTACCCTCCTTTCCTTGGGGGACAATAATTCTTAATCATCACGATGGTTGTATGTGCTCTGCTCTGTGATGAGACTGCAGATCGATCCCAGAAATGTGAGAGCTTTGTCACCCACCCCCACCACCTTAGATTTACCACAGACTGATGTCAATTGTGCAGTGGTGAAGCTTCGTGTTCAAGAACTCGAGATTGGCTCAAGACCACATCGGAAGGGTCTTGGTCTTATCTTAAGGCTTTCACATCAGGAACCTGGGCCAAGATCCGAGTATGCTTAACACCAAAGTCCAGTTCGTTTGATTAGCGTGAACACTGTTTACCATATGTGGGCACGGATCAGCAGACCATGCCCAGGTCCACTTGAAAAGGTGGTCTCGTGTACGGTTCATGTGTACTCAGGTATGAAAGCTACTGTACCAAAACATGGAAGTGGACTACTGCTCAGAACGCTATTTAGAATGTGCATCTTCTTTTTCTTCTTCTTCTTCTTTGTGTTTATTGGCAGGTCGCAAACCAACTAGGTGCATACCATTACTTACTGTATCGGAGTGTGTAGATACATACTCAGGTACGGAACAACATTACTAATGTGAAAGCTGAGTGGCAGGGGAGTGGAAGAAGGGGGCACATGTACTCGGGCATTATTAGGAAGCAATGGTACCTAATATGAAAACAGCCATACACTCTGGCCATGGTCCTGGCTTGACCTTGCCTTAGGTGATCTTGACCACAACACTGGTAAAGCTAATGAAAGCATGCAACAAGAAAACAGTACATTGTATTTTCAAGGGCCACCTCGTTCTCTCAATCGGGTTTCAGTTTCGGCTTGGCTTTGACTACAGTATGCTCGGCTAGGCTGGATGTCATCTAGTCATGACATTCCTGCCAACAGCGTCTCAAACATTCAGACACTGCTCTGTTTCCACCACACTGGAAAATCGGCCATTGAATCGATCTGACCTCAGTGTGATTTGTTCTCACTCACGCTGACCTTGTCATGAAGGTATTTTGGGGGGGAAAGGCATTTGATGGATGTAGAAATGAATACGTGCTGTGTTGATTCAGCAAGGAGGAGGTCATCTTGGAAGGACATCTTGGATGTCAAAATGGAGGTCAAGAGAAAAAGGCTTCAGGTAGCATTAGTTGGATGGTATAAAACAACTTCAAGGGGTTTTATGTCAATCCAAATCATAACCTGACATACATCAGCTAATATTATATCTATTTAATATTTCCAAGATGCTCTTTAAAGGCAAGAGGAGACAGTCTCTACTAGTGTTACCATTTTGTCAAACGTAAGTTACCAACTGTTTTTTTAATAAAGTACCATTAATTTTTAATTTTGTGCTATCAATCATTTCATAAGGTGTCAGTTTTCTCAAACAGTGCCTATCCTTTTCCAAATGAATTCCACAGGACCTTTCATAGAACACAGAAGTCAATATTTCACTACTCTTCCATCATGAGTGTGTGAAAACTCTTCAAAGAACCAAGCAACATTGTATTAACAGGAAATTGTTCATCCTCTTTTGAACAGGGAATTGCCCGCAGTATTGGCTCTGTGAGGGCCAGGGCTTACTCTCCATTACTCTGAACCTTGGATTGAGCAGCAGTGCAATGAAAGCAAAAAAAAAAAAAAAAAAAAAAAAAAAATGAAACCTCTTGAAGTAACACTGTAGGTACAGTGAAACACTAAACTTTATTTCAGCAGTTTTCATTATTATTATTATTATTATCATCATTATTATTATTAGTAGTAGTAGTAGTAGTAGTATTATTGTTGTTGTTATTTTCATTAAACACTTAGATGTATAGATTTTGAGCTCAGGAGCTCAGAAATCTGATAAGTGATTTCTTGCTCTTAACGTTACAGAATTTGTCTCAAACCATGGCAATCATTTCACTCTCCCTTTTTAAAAACCTTATCTTGGCCTTGGGAGCCACACTTGAGATTGTTACCTCTTTTTCAACTGTGTTCACAAGGGCAGCATATTATGATCTCACCAGAAAGCCCTGGGTGTTTGGCTTTAACACAAAACATTGCTCAATGAGAGCAACATGGTGAAAATGTGTGTGTGTGCTATATAAAAGAGGCGGGGAACCTTGGAGCTTCAATTTAAAAATGAGCACTCCATGATTTGCTGCTTCTC